>BGPR01020883.1:16025-27281 GCA_013235015.1 Araneus ventricosus | reverse complement strand
TTATGCGCCCACTCTCTGATGAAACTAAAACAGAAAAGCAACATTTTTTCGTATTATTTGCCACTAAAGAAACACCAAAGGACCACTCGTCCTATAAGTACGAGGCCCCTTTATTCTTCCTACAATATAGTAAACGAGATAAAATGAGACCTCCCCACCCTAAAACACAAAACTCTAAGAAAAAGCTCGATTCCCCTTTTCCTTTGAGGTTTTAATAGTCAAATTACATCAATTTTTTGCTCTTTCTCCCCTCTTATTAGCGTCTTAGAGGTTCGAAAAAGGTTCTTAAGCCAGGCGTGTTCCCTTGTCCATCTGTTTTACGATTGTAAAATGAGATGCGAAAAAAGAAGAAAAACCATGTTATTTTGCCATCTCTGGGCAAGAACCACACCCATGGTCAAAGAAGGACCCTTTTCGCCTTGCTGGAGGGACCCTTTCTTCCTGTGACAGCAAGAAACTCAAAGTGCTTATTGCCGCATCAGTTTGTAACATAAAACTACTTGCTATTTTGTTCCAAGAAGAGGCGCAGGCCCTTTCTCTCTCTCTGTAAGAGGGTCACAACCAGACAAGCTGGCAACTTGACCACTGGACAAAACAACTAGCCACTCCCGTAATGTTTAGTAAGCCACTGAAGACTTACTCTCAAATTCTTTTTTATTTGCACAGCAGATCGTACCAATCTAACTCTTAAACTAAGATTTTTAAATGGTCATTTTTGCGCCCCCGTTCTGCCTGCGCCATTGGCGGGGGCCAATCTCGCCACCCCCTCGGTACGGCCCTGACGTTCATCGTAAAAGTGAAAAACATCGCACCTCAATTGCATATCTTTAGTACTAATTATATCTTTCTTATACAAGTACAAATAGGCATTTAATTAAAAACGAACTTTAATCGCCGTCTGACGTGCTGATTGTCTGTGAATATTAAGTATAACACTATGAATTGAATTAAGTTCGTTGAATGTTTTTCACTGGTTTCTTGACAAAAGAAATAAATTCGAAGTTTTTCCACTGGAGTGTATTGCATCTTCAACGGAAAGTGAAATAGCATTCTTTTTCTTATTTCACACTCTTTTTTTCTCACCGCTTAAATTAGCACCGGACAATTTGCCTTCTATTAACTCATCAATTGCGAGTAAGGTAAACCTGGAGTTTACGGTGCCGGCCTGCTTCTCGCCAACTCTCTTTGGCGCAATTTCATGTTCCGTCGCCAAATACTGTTTTGGATGTGCAGTACGCTTTTTATTGCTCTCTTGCGCATGCGTCACCTGAACACGAGAGATTGAGCACGCAATGCCTGCGGCATTTCAAGTGTGTACCGGGCAAATTTTCTAACTTAAAAAACATCAGCGGTTTCGCTTTCAGCATAGCAGGAAACTAGTAGCTCCGCTTTTTCATTGAATGTTAGGAATCCACATTTTTTAAAATATTCCGAAAATGAGAATTTCCGCACGCAATGCCTGCGGCATTTGAAGCATGTACCGGCAAATTTTTTAACTTAAAAAAACGTCAACGGCTTCGCTTTCAGCCTAGCGGAATAATCGTAGCTTCGTTTATTCATTGAGAAACGAAACTCACAGAATAACATACACGGTACGGAACCGATATTCCATCCGAAGAATTCCAAACGAAGTTTTATTCAAATTCGAATTTATCGACCAATTGCATCGAAGAGTTGAACAAAACAGTCCAATCGAAACGTGGCGCAATATAGCTTGATAAGTAAAACACCGATGAAAAGATTAATTTGTGCGCATGCGTGCTTGTCACTCGTTAAAAACATCTAGACGCAACCAAAACAAGCGTTCTCTCATCGCCGTTCTTGGCGGCAAAGATTTGGCGATTCTAAGAGGAACGAAGTAGGCGGGCCCCGTAAACTCCAGGTTAACCGCGAGGCGAGTAATTTCGAAGTAATTGTATTTTTATAGCAGTTCACATACTAGAAAGGTAGAAATTTTCTCATTTTGGAACTGGTTAAAACGACGTTTAATCGAAGCTTTGCGTCGTACAAACGAAGCACTTCATCATCACAATGAATACGAATAACCCGACTGGGATGAAAAGACGTGTAAATGAGAAACGTATAAACGGTTCTTTACTGTAGTATTTTCAATAGTAATAGTAGTTTTTTAAAAAATCCTTTAATGATATTATTAGATTAATAATGAGAAAGTTCCTTATAAGCAAATAAGTTTTTAACAAATAATTAAAAGTTCTTATTTTCAGTAGTGGATGAAGCTTTTTGAAAGCCCCTGGATCAAAACATTTGGGCGGCTCCGAAAATATGCATGTTTCTGTACATTTTAACTTGTTCGTCATTATGTTTTAAAATAATATTAATGATTTCGTACAATTTATATCCTTCTATCTCTGTTTTTATTGATAATAAATGTAATATTATTTATTTCTTAATTACGAGGGTGTTTCAAAAATTAAAGTAACAGGAGCTCTGACGGGTGAGCGAATTTAAATTTCTTATCTAGACATCCGTTACGATCGCAGCATTCGAATGCGACCGGTAGATGGCGCCAGTTATGCGGTAGCGCGTGGAAGTTACAATTAGAAGAAAGCGTTGACTAAAGTGACGAAATTTTTCCATCTAAAGAAAACTTTTCTATAAGAATTTAAATTTAAATTGCGGAAAGATTAAGGAAATAACATTTAAATGCAAATTCCACCCAAATTCTTTCTTCACTGTGCAAAATGTATTTTACAGTTTCAATGCATTTTGCTAAATACATTGAAACAACTCAAAACAGAAAAAATAAGTTTGAAACTATAATACGGTATATATTAAGTTAAACATTTTGAGTATTTTGAAATTTATTAGAAATAAACATGAAATTCCATATCCCCATTTTGTTAATTTCAACTTAACGTTCTTAAAAGTGAGTGAATTTAAGTTTAAAAAATTACACTTTTATAGAAATTTTTCTGCAAAATCTTGAGTGTGTTCATGATAATTGTGTTTAAAGAGGTTTTGAAGGAGGAAGCATGGCTTCTGTGCTATTTTGTATGTGTTAACATGAGATTTATTTTAATGCATTAACTTTTTATAACAAGTCTACGGAAAGAAAAAGGTAATGAATAATTTTCTCATTATTATTCAATTGTCAGGGTTTTTTTCTTTATTTTTCTCCAACGGACAAGGGGTACATATTTTGTCTTAAGTTCTTCGAATGCTAGATAAATAATATTCATCCGCATTTCGTATTTTTTTTTTAATTTGTCAAAATTTTCCAGTTCGATTATCTTATTTGAACTTTTCATGCGATTGAGAGAAGAACCAATTTCACAAAAGTAGTTTTGCTAATATTTCTCACAAATACAGCAGCATTTTTTTTAAA
Organism: Araneus ventricosus; assembly: GCA_013235015.1. Lineage (NCBI taxonomy): Eukaryota > Metazoa > Arthropoda > Arachnida > Araneae > Araneidae > Araneus > Araneus ventricosus. The sequence goes on along the minus strand of BGPR01020883.1, from coordinate 23,935 downwards.
AATTGAGACTCAATGGTGTTATTTTATCATCCCCTATGAACTAAAGTTGGTCTGTAGAGAATTTTCTTGATATTTTTTCTGTTATCCTTAAAATATTTTTTTAATGTAACTGCATATAATATAAATTTTTATATAAATACCCACATGTTCTCCCCTCCATTTTCTAAGATACTTCTAAAATATGCCCGGTTTTGGGCTTTAGCCTCACTATATAGCTGGGCATTCATTTGGAGACTAACTATACCATTTCTCCTAAGCCCGTTTCTCCCCCACCCATTTTAATCGAAAAATTACGCACGTCATTCACGTATGCTCCAAAGTGCGCTACCGTAGCTCTTCGATCCCCCTATTCCCCCCCACTCGGCGGTTTTCCGATTTTCTAGCCTCGATTCGAGGTTCCAATGTAGGCAGAACCTTTGATGCGCCGCTAGCCTCGCATCGGGGTCTAAAATTGGAATCGGCGCATGAAGTCTTGAATTTTGAGTTGGTTGGAATTCCATCGTTTCGAATCATTTCTTCCAAATTTCATAGGTTTTCGACCTTGACGATTGCTTTTTCCTTCCCGCGTTCCAAAAATTCCATTTTGGAATAGATGTGAATGGCCTGCTTATAACGAAGAGAATCGAGAATCCATTTTGAAACAGTGCCACACCGGTATAGTTCAAAATTTGTCACTGATCTACAGTTCAGCTGTAAAAGTCTCATGCTAAAATTCATACACGTTCCTGTTAAAGTATTTTGTCCACGTAAAGACTTAACGACAGGTTTGATCCAAAATCTGTCCGTACCGAATTCCATACTTCTATTTGGTGGATTTTTTTTTAGTTATCGTATTCACTGACAGACCGATAGAGAAACATAATTCCAAAAATGTGTTTTTTGGACAATGAGTGCTCTACAATGTGGAGATTTGTCAAAATCACGAAGTGAAATTTTTTAACGGTTTCAATACTTTCTATAATTCATATACTAGGAAGAAAAATAGAAATATAAAATCAAGTATTTATCTATTGTACTTATTTAGTATCTTATTGTATAAGTATTTTTGCAAATAAACTTTGTTGCAAGTTAAAATATTTTCATATTATTAATATTAATAAAACCACAGTATTATTTATTTAATAATTAATCACAATATCTAATTTATAATATGTGGAATCAAACTCCAGCATCTCCACTTTTTTTTCTTTTTGTCCCCTGCTTCTACGTTCTTAAAAAATGGTGGTAAGTTTTCCGAAGTCTCGCTTGATTGCGAAACTCTGGCGTGGCAATTAAGTTGAATTGAAATTCGAGCTTTTGAGATTACTTCACCCTTAAATGCCTAATTTTTTAAAACATGATTTTAAAATGTTTTTTGACTTTCATTTCTTGAATGAAACAGGGGGGAAATGAGTTAAAAAATCCTGTTTTATTTTAAGCTTGGTTTACAGCAAAAAACGGTTTGTTGCCAATCGGCAATCTATACTTATAAAAGACAATGTTTGTGTGTTTGTCTGCGATGTCCAGACGAATCTATCGCACTTACAGCCATGAAATTTGGCACACAGGTAGTCGTAATGGTGACTGAATGCACCTCGAAGCCGAAATTTTAAAATTTGATCTAGAAATTTTTTTATTTAATGTTTTGTGTTGTTTTGGTTGATTTTTCGCACTAATTTCTCAATAGAATGGTTTCGAATAATTGTACGACAAAAATAGATACACCATCGGAAAGAGCACGCGATTTCCGTTCTAATGAAGTTAGTTCTGAATTTTTAACGTAATTTACTGAATTTTGAGAATTTTTTTAAAAATTGTCACTTTTCAAAAATAAAATTTTCCGGAATTCTTAAATCTCTTTCATCCGATGCTCTAATAAAGGTATCATTTTCAAAATTTTTTGTTAGTAAATCAATCATTTTTCTCTGATTTAAAACAAGAAAGGTTAAAATATTTTATTTCTCCGATTTTAGTTTAATTTATTTCTAGATGGGATCAGAGAATTTTTGTCGAATGCCGAAAGTGAAGAAACACGCTGTTTCGCACTTTTTCGCCTTGGCTACGTCATCTGGCGGAAAATAAAACAGCCGTGGTTTATTCCCTTCCTTCTCTGGACGCAGTCGTAAATTTCTTGAAGTCCTGATTCCACGGGTAACGCCGTGGGCGTACTACTAGTTCTCTATAATATTAAACACAGATAAATTTTAAGAACCATAATGAGGATAAGGAATTTTCTTCAACTTTGCAGAATAAAATATAGTATTCTCAAGCGTACAAGCAGAACAAAAACGATTCCTCAGCCTCAAGTGAATATATATATATATTATACTTTTCAATCAGCACTCAAGCTGCCATCTATATATTGTGAAATTATTTAATAACATTTTCAGTAAGTATCTTAATGGCAACAATAGGCATTAGAGTTTCAGTCTCAATATTTGCTCAATTTTGCTTCAAGGCAACATACGGTATTTAAGCGTTAGTTTAGGTAGAAAACAATTTTGTTGCCTCTGCCGATATATTATGCACTTCCTGTTTCATTTTATTTTATCATATTTTATCGTTTGGCAACTAGTTTTTTTTTTGTCTAATGTCTAAGAAATGGAATACCAAATACGAACCATTTGTGTTATGCTTTTGAATCTAAATATTCCGTTTCCTGTAAATAGCTATGCTTTTGTTCGTATCGTATATTCTCAATGTTGTGCGTCTGAATAAAAAAGGATGAAAATCTACGATTACGTTTACATTTACGACAAATTTACTTTAATGATTCTCTCTACACCGGATCTCAAGACATGGCGCTGGGGTGGCTAATTTGTGGTTTAATGGGTTAACCTGGAGTTTACGGTGCCCGCCTACTTCGTTCCTCTTAGGATCGCCAAAAAGCGATGAGAGAACATTTGTTTTGAGATGTTTTTAAAGAGTGACAAGCGCGCATGCGCACAAATTGATCCTTTCATCGGTGTTTTGCTTATCGAGCTACATTGCGCCACGTTTCGATTGGACTGTTTTGTTCAACTCTTCGATGCAATTGGTCGATAAATTCGAGAATAAAACTCCCTTTGGAATTCTTCGAATGGAATATCGGTTCAGTACCGTTTATGTAATTCTGTGTGTTTCGTTTCTCAATGAATAAGCGAAGCTACGATTATTCCGCTAGGCTGAAAGCGAAGCGCCTGACATTTTTTTAAGTTAAAAAAATTTGCCCGGTACATACTTGAAATTCCGCAGGCATTGCGTGCTCAATCTCTCGTTTTCAAGTGACGCATGCGCAAGAGAGCAATAAAAAGCGTACTGCACATCCAAAACAGTATTTGGCGACGGCACATGAAATTGCGCCAAGAAGAATTGGTGAGAAGCAGGCCGGCACTGTAAACTCTAGGTTTACCGTTTAATGAACCTCTAGGAAGAATAATTCGTCGTAATCAACAATTTAGGTGATAAAAATAAATCGGAAGAGAGGCAAGGACGGATTCTGCCTTTTCGGGTACAGTTAAGTTACGTAAAATTTACAGACCGTTATGGTGTGACTGAACCACTGAAAGGTCGCCCGTGACACACTGCGTCTAGAGTTGTCGTTAAGGTGGAATTCCTGAAAAACTTATGCTAATTTTTGAATTTCGTGACCAGTCACTTTGTTGCGGAGAGACAGAGCGCTAACAACGAAGAGATTGGCTTTGCTAACTCATTCACTCGTCGTAGAAAATCGTCGCTCAACTAGCAGCGCCACCTATCTCCATGTTCCAAAGAGGAAGAAAAACTGAATTTTTCGCAACCAATGTCGAATATTTCGGATTTGATTTTCACATTCTGGTATATGGGTCCAACCAAAGTGTACGGTACGGCGCCAAACTTGAATTTTTTTTGGCGAAAAATCCCTAAATGTGGTAACCCAATGTCGGAAGGTAACATGGTAAATGTGGTAGCATGGCGGACGTTTGGCGAGTTATTCATGATTTGGCGCCAGCTTGGAGAGAGATGTACCGTACACTTTGGTTTTACCTAAACAAGAGACCACTTGTTCCTACCAGATGTGAAAAAAATTCTGAAATATTCATTATTGGTTGTGAAAAATTCAGTTTTTCTTCCTCTTTGGAACATGGAGATAGGTGGCGCTGCTTGTCAAGCGAAAAATTGTTTTAACACCAGGGTTGCCATATTGGCCTTTTCAAGGCCAAATTATGGAAATTTGGCCTTTTCTCAAAGCCCTTGGCCTTAGGAATTTTCTTGGCCTTAAATTCATTTTTGTCCTTTTTTAGCTTTATTTTCGTTAATGACTTTTGGAACGATTTTTAATTACTTATTCTATTGGGGTTTCTTAATAAATTTTTGATATTACACATTTCAAATGATACATTATGAACTGTAAGACGAAATCGCTCCTGAATAGAACAAGGATGTTTTAAATTTCTTTCACTTAAATTTTAGTTCAATAATAGAACATTGAACATATGCTATCAAGTGGGATTCGTTTCATGAAGGATAGCTGTTTTTCTAATAGTAGATGGCGTTTTCAATCAATTTGTCAAATTTGGCCTTAATTTTAAGAAGGTTTGGCCTTATTTTGCTATTTTGATCTGGTAACCCTGGATAGCTCTGACAGTCGACAAAGTCTGTTACTTTTGATGCACTTGAATCTAAGGGGTCTATTCTGGTACCGCCGGTTGGGTTGGGAGACGTCACTTTTTCCGCTGTTAACGGCCGGGAAAATTGACGTGAAACTGAAAGAAATCTTTAGGATTTCCAGTTGCATTTACAGTGAGCTTTCTGACGATGAAACATTACACACAAAAAAAAATGTTTCTTTAACATTTCTGTTTTTTTTTAATTACTTCTTAGAATATAAAATTTTAAATGTTTTCTATTGAATTATCGAACATACAGTAATGTGTTTAATACTATAAGTTTTTGTATATATTTTTATTTGTATTTTGTTTCCTGTTTTACTATTGTAAGTTGTTTCATGAACTTTTTTGTCACTTCATTTGTCTTCTGTTTAGTTGTTCAGAACTTTTGTTTTTGTTGTTGCTTTTTTGCATGCAATGTAATTCACTTTTGTTGCGATGTTCTGTAATTTGATGTAATGTTTTTTCTTTCTATTTTGTTGTTATTTTGTACTCTCTGGGTGGGTTGTGCCGGCGTTGGGCAAATAAATAACTCCTAAAGCCTGCTATTTATATAATTTTATGAAATTTGTAAATAAATAGTTTGTGTTCGTCCCCTTAAGTGAAACTTTTCACTTTCAGAAAAAAAAAACATCAAGATGGAAAGAGAAAAAAAAGTATATACTCCACCACCACTATTTATTATACAGGAATCCAAGATCGCCCTGTCAGAACCAAATTCCACCGATTTTTCATGTCATTCATTGTGAATTTTCTGTAAAACATGAAAATTGTATTTTACAACGTGGTTTTAATAGCTATAATAAGTTTCATTGTTATGCTTGGAAACATGTCAAACATTTTTTCATTAACTTCAATCTCAAGCTTCGTGGCTCTGTCTGCAGATGAGAAATTTTCATCATTCCTAGAGTACATATGCTTTATAGAAAATAGCATAATGCAGTCAGTTTACGTAAGATCATAGTCACACAGCAAACGTAGCTGCGTAAGTCATCTAGATGCACGTTGTCCTATTGTGCTCTTACGTCACATCCTGTTTTCTCCTTCAAGCTGTGTAATAAGTTCCAAAATGAAATTTAACGACAACTTGTGCGTCTACTGAGCATGATATCTCTCCGTAATCATTAGGGGAACTGATATTTAATTTTGAGATCCACAGAGACATTAAAGAGAAAAGCGTTGTTTAGCGACGTTCATATCAAACCAACATCGAAGCTAAGGAGAGCCAAGCGTTGCTAAGCAACGTTTCTATCAATTTGAATAATAAATAAATACTTGTTTGGCGTAAAGAAGATTTTGTGCCATAAAACCCAAAAGAAATCAAACCAATCAAGTTGAATAAAATATTTGCAAGCATTTTTTGCTCACAGACAGAACAAGTGGTCAATCTAACATTTAAAAATTTTTCTGTAGATACTCTTGACGGAATGTTTATTTTGATATCTATATTATTACTTGCTACAGAATGTCGGGAATATAAACAAGCGAGCTTGAAAATTACTTCGCAAATATTTATATCGCACATCATCCCACGCTTTTCGTGGTAACAGTTCAGTCAGCCTGTCAACGCGTGTTTTAATGCTAGAAAGTTCCACTTCGTATTCCACTTTCTGTGCACCTGCTGATGTGTATGCACACCTGCTCGTAAGTCACGTGATCCGTATAAGGGAAAGACGAGTTGCGTATGGTTGCAGCAATCTTTCAATTCAGCTTCACTTTGAAATCATATAGAAGTTGTTCGATAAGTCCTTGCAAATTCTAAGATAGGCGCCACTAGACCATATGAGATTATTTTTAGTTTGCCGTAACTCTTGAGGGGTATCACACAAAGTTTCACTCACATACGAGGCGTGTCCGGAAAGTAAGTACCGTTTCGGAAAAACTCGCATAAAAAATGTTTTTCAAAACAAAATTTATTTTTACATGAAAAAGCATTTCGTAAACTATTTTTCTACAGAGTTACTACCATTGTTCAGACATTTGTCATAGCGAGAAACCAACTTGTCTATACCCTCTTCAAAGAAAGATGCCGCCAGTGAAGACAGCCACTGCTGAACACCGTTTTTTGCTTCGTCATCGCTGTCAAAGCGCCTACCTCTAAAATCACGCTTCAAGTTCAAGAACAAACCCAAGTTTCATCACCGGTCACAATTTTGTTTAGGAATACATTGCCCTCTTCACTGCATCGGGTACGAAAATTCAAAGCACTGTCAAGTCACTTCGTTTTGTGGACACCCGTAAGCATTTTCGGAACCCAACGGGAACACAATTTGCGATAATTTAAGCGATTTGTGACAATCTCATGCAAAACAGTTTTTGAAATTTGTGGAAACTCATCACAGAGCATTCTTATTGTGAACCGTCTGTTTTCACGAATTTTCTCACTCACTTTTGCAGCCAAACAAACATTGACAACAGAAGCTCGCCCACTCCGTGCTTCGTCATGAACATTGGTGCGTCCATCATTAAATTGTCCAACCCACTTTCTAACCTTTCCATCAGTCATTATATTTTCACCATAAATCTCTACAAGTTGACGATGAATTTCAGCTGGCTTAACTTTCTTTGCGTTCAAAAACCGCATTACAGAACGCACTTCACAGTCGGCGAGATCGGCAATCGTCTTAAACATTTTGAACGCTCACTAACACATGTAAACACAACACAATCCGGCTGCAATGGCGTCAGTGGACAGACAATGAACCAGAGACACGTGTGCACATGCGCGGAACTGCGACACCAGCGCTGCGGTGGCGGTAGAACGAAACGGTACTTACGTTCCGGACACGCCTCGTATATCTATCAGGCATTGTTTAACACTTATCTGAATCGATTCGGTACCGTGATTTTTGAAAGGGAAAACGGCTCATGAAACCAGCACTGAGCTTGATAAACATTAGGGTGATTCTGCACTTCCGATGAGAACAGTTTAAAAGTGTTTTGGTAGCTTTCAAAGCTGAAAAAGAGTACATGTGAAGCTGAAAGCCCGGAAAACCCTGTTCAGGTTACTACTCAAGTCATCATTGCAGCAAGCCATGTTATAGTTATTGATGACATTTCCCTTCATTTCACCACGCATACCCCCGAACTCGGAGAAATAACGGCTCTCTGTCGGCTAGATATCGCCATGTTATAGTTAAATATAAGTTGACAAAAAAAAACTATTTTACTACTCAAATCATTACTACCAATTTACTATTCAATTTACCAATTACTCACACATATTGACAATTACTACTCAAGTTGAAAAAATTACTACTCAATTTACCAATTACTCAATTACTACTCAATTTACCAATTACT
>BGPR01020882.1:0-27281 GCA_013235015.1 Araneus ventricosus | reverse complement strand
CCCCTTGTTTGCGTTCATCCCAACTTGAATTTGATTTAAAAGTAAGTGCTTATGTGCTGTCATGGTATCTATATCAATGGTGCACCTCTAGAAGAGGAGTTCGAAACTCGACCGAGCAGTAGAAGAATCGAATGAAATTTAATTACGAACAAGTGTCAAAGTGTTTATGCATATTTTATGTAATGTATATAATTATATATATATATATATATATATATATATAAAACTTTCTTCTTAAAAAATGAAGAGCAATAATACGTAACTGAACGAAGTACATCGTTAGAACTTGATGTTAAAGGCTGTCCATCTAAAACAGCTATTTTCAAGCCTCTTGTAATTGATTGAGGTCTCGTGTATTTTTTCCTGCAAGAAGCATGAAGAACAATCTTTTTCTGTCCTCTGAATAGTTCATGCTTCCCATCTTTTCTTGCAATGCTTTCCTTAATCAACCCATCTATTCCTTTTTCACCTACACCACACTTATCAGTCACAACATAATCTTCACATAATGAACACTTTTCAGCCCTTGCATCATACTGTGTATCTGTAAATAATGTTAATATAACGCACGAGCACTAACACACACAGGAAACGTCTGTATTCGTGTGTTCTACTCAAACTGTTATTCCAGTATTCGCCCAGAGTTATACATTCTAGTAAAATCTGGAATTCCCCAACACATTTTTACAGTGAGTGATATGTTGACTAAGTGTTGAAAAAAATACGTTGTGAATGTGAAAAAAATGAATGTTGCGAGCTGTTATGTTAAACTCATCATATTTATGTATATTTAGATTATATTGTCTTATTATACTCATTTGGAGCGTTTACAGAATCAAGCGACTGAGTAGAAATGATCTTGTGGAGGGTAACGGATGTTAGGGGAGGAAGTGATGACGACTGTTCATCAAATATATTTGTGCCCCCCTCGCTCCGACACCACCTCTATTCTCAACACATACAATACTACCTTTATAAAATTATTATATAGGCATGAGGTGCTTCTGATGTTTGTTACTTCGACATTTTTTATTCATTTTACCATTACAATAAGGAATTTCAGAAATACTCACTTTTCAACTCCACATATATTCTAAACTATTGATGCTAAAATAAAGATGTAGGACTTTTTTGTAGGGAATTTAATGTAGTTTATTTTTGTAATTGAGAATTGTTCTCTAGAACCCATAGTTTTCGAGATATTTAAGAATAACTGAAAAAGCCCCCTTTTAAACCCCCCCCCCCTGTACCCCCGCGCAACCTCCACGGGCGGGGACTTTTAGTATGTTGTTTAGGACACTACCCCGAACAACTGTGCCAAATTTCAAAACTACACCATTTTTTTCTATTCGTCGATTTTTGGCCTTCGTTGACTGGACTATATTGACACTGTCACGACGTTTGGACCTAGGTGTGCAATTTGTAACCGTGCGCAGTGTCGGTACATCGAGATTACGTATCAATAGTACTGGCACGCCGACTTTTAATCTCAGTTTGTCGGAAGAGTACCCTTGACAATTCTAAAGGAGTTGAAGAGCTTGTTATCTGTTATATGAAGAAGTTGATGTTAATTATTATTGCCTATTAGCATATCTACAGGTAGATATTCTATAATACCTCCCGCCATTTGTGACATTTTTTTTATTTATCTGACCTAAACGTTCATTAAACAGTACCAAAATTACCAATTCAACAACCATTTTCTATTCCTCATATATTCTCCGTTACTGTAAATTACATCATTGTACTCAATGGTATCATCAGGCCCTTATAATCTGTGGAATATACCATCCATCATGCTATATGTCATCCACTTTCACCATTCAAAAGAATACATAAAACAAAATACTATATCTTTGCTTATTTTCCTTTAGTTATAATTAACATTAGTTTCTAAATTTTAATCTAAAAACTCTTGCAGCTATATCATATCTATCAATAGATTTCTGTCCCGACGTCAATTTATCGACAGCTTCTTGAATAAAATCTAATATGGAAAAGATACAAATATAAATAACTAAAATTAAATAGACTGCAAACTCGAAAAATGAAAATCAAGCTTCGAGTTGAGTAATTTCAGTTATTATTCCATAAATAAATAATTTGTTTATTTTCTCTGAAAGATGACATAATCGCGGCTTTCTTTATGATTACGTGATGTTTGACATTAAAAATAAGTTATTCCAAGTGTAGTTTTGCTGTGAAAGCATAACAAACAGACACACTTTCTCATTTAATATATTATTAAGGATTTATTATTTCTTAGGAAACGCAGGTAAAAATGACAGGTAATATGAACTGCGGTGATTTTTTAATTTAATTAAATAAGCTTTAGAATTCTTTAAGAACCAATGAAAACATTGTCAAAAAATATTTGAAAAAAATAAACAGAAAAAATAATGGCAAAGTAATTACACCGTTGCCTAACAACTTATCAGTATCAACTCTATGTAGTATCATTAAATTTGATTTATTTTAAAATCGTCTGAGTGTCAACTTTTTATTAAATTTTGAAAAATTAATAAAAATTGAAGTACAAATGTCACAGATATAAAAGTAATATCATTAGAAAGGTAAAATTTTGAACTTTAAGATGGTATAAAAATAAATTTTGGGGGATAATTTGCTCTGAATTTACGGCGGAAAAACTGTTTCGGTTACTTTTTAATTAACTGACCGTTTAATTAACTTTTGAGTTTTAAAAAGTTGACAATAATCTTCCCCTGGTCCTAATTAATAAGTGTGCAAAGTTTTATTGAAATCAGTGATGTGGTTTAGGAGAAGATGTGGAACATAGATACAAACATTCAAATATGAAAGCATACAAACATACAAATATACAAGCATACAAACATACAAATATACAGACATACAAACCCAAAATGACTTTTATTAATATTAAGATATTTATGGTCTCTAAGGGATATAGTGTCCAGTACCCTTCATTTGTTTACATAATGTTTGATTGAAGAGTTTACTAAGGTTAAGTCTGGGAAACCCACATGTCTTGAAGAAATAGAAGTTGGTCCATAAGATTTAAAATTACAAATATTAAAATTATTGGTGGCCACGAACTCAGCAAAAATCCGACCTTTACATGTGTCAGAGTGGTAGCCCCATTCCTTAGATTGACAATTAATGCCACCCACCAAGAGATTAAAGGAATTTTCTTAAAATCAAAGTCCTTCAACTCCTCTAGAACTGTTTTAATATCCTCTGTTGGCGGGAAATAGGCATTTGTAAGATTTAAAATAAAATTATTAAAATGAATTTCAACATTATAAATATACGTAGTTTTTCATTTAAAATAAGTGTGTAAATTATTATTTAGAATATATAAAATTGCCTTTTTATTTCCAGACATAAAATTTTTACAAGAGAAATTTGCCCTAAGGGGTTCCCCTTGGATCACGCAGAGTTCCTGTACAGCTATAAAATCTAAGTTCATGTCCTTAGCGACCTGAAAAACCTGAGGATGCGCCGCCAAAAAATGGTTAACGTTAATTTGAATACCTGAAAGATTTTAGCGATAATCTGTACGTCCTATTTAAATGTCCCTCTGTTTCTTGTAGCATTTACAATGTTTATAGAGGGTGGTTTGTGCTGTACTTTACTCTATATATCTCCCGAGCAATACAACACTGGTAACAATTAAAATTCCTGCAGTTGTGTTCCTCCTCCTACTTTTTCAGATATCCACATTTCTCACAGCTGGGGGGCTTTTTGCTCATTTCTTAGACTGTATGTCCATACCCCAGGCATTGTCGACTTGTTTGATATACTCAGAAACTCAACAAACCTAAACCTTCTCCATTCAAATTAGAAACCCTCCCTTTCCATTAAGGTGTTGAAAATTGTTGAATCAACAGTCATGACCCGGTGATTAAACCTTGGGTTCTAGAATGTATTTTAAAATTTTTAATCGGTGATTCATTCCTTTTGTTGGCTAAAAAGACAGTTTTTGTCAACAGTTCCTTCAAGAGCACTTCCTGGTCCTCCAACTCCTTTTCTGCATTATAAATTATTATTTGCGGTTTTCTTTTCCGAGGAGTATATAGTTCAAATCTATCTGTTACAATGTTCTCATTTTCTAAACTAGTTTTAATCGTCCTTATTTCATCATCAGCCACCGCTATCCTCAGTCCACCTTCATATATTCTGTTAATGCTCCTTATCCTGACCGATTGGTTGTCTTTCTTAATAATCCCCATAACTGCCTCCACGAAGTCTTCATTTTTCGCTGATTGGGTCTTATCAGTGGAACATGGTCAGGGTTTGACCTTGGGTTTTGAATTATACCATTGTTTCTCAGTGCCACTTAGGCATATGATTTTGAACTGATGTTTGTAGTGTTTCTCCTAAAATTTCCTCTATTAATTGATTGTAGTTTTCTTTGTTTATAGCACAGATTTCATCCAACAGATCTCTTTTAATTTCACCACTGATTTTACTCACCATTTCCTCATGAATTCTTCCCATCCTAAGAATCCTCTCTATTTTCAAAGTCTCTACTGAATCCTGAGTAGTATATAGGTGAGAGATATGACCTTACTTTTGAGCCCGAAGGATTCTCTTTTGAGTCCTCTTCTTCCCTCACCCATACACCGAAATCACCGTAGCGATGTGTGTCCTAACTTTTGCAAACTATTATTTTAGTTATTATATATCTCCTAACTGTTTTTTAGCTGAATTTATTGTTAATTTCAATTAGAATTGTTTGAAAAGAGAGGATCGTGCCGCATCGCAATTACTGCGCGAGGCAGCGTGTGTCAGAGAAAAAGCTTTCGAAGAACGAAATCGAAGTTTCTCCGAACGAGTATGCTAAAGATAGGTGATGTGGAAGGAAGGAAACTTGCATCCCGCTTCGCAAGCGACCGCTTTAAAGCTTCGAAAGCGGAAGATGTTAAAGGAAGAAAAAGGCTCCTTTACGTGCCATCGACTTCACGAGCCAACACATTTCGGAGTACAAGCTTGGGGAGAACTAAAATCGTCCGTAACTCCTCTTTCTTCGAACAATTGAATGCGAGCGAACACGTTTAGGAGCAACGCGAAAGAGAGATTATTTGGAAGGAAGGAAGAACCTCCTTGACTCGCATCCGCTTCACAAGCGGAATCGTGTCGGAAGGAAAGCTTTTAGTGAATCGTCCGTTGCTCCTCGCCTTTTGCTAATTGGCTGTGGTTGTTGTTTGTAAAGAAAAGCTTCGCAAGAGGAAGATGTTGAAGGAAGAAAAAGTCTCCTTTGCTTACAATTAAATTAATTACTAATTTTAATTTCGCTGCTCGTTTGGGAAAGAAATCGTTGGGGTGGAGAACGAAATCGATGGAATGGATTAAACGTTGAATCGATTTTTAAAATGTATTTCAATAGATCTAAATGCATCATGAAATACATATATGAAGAAACGCGCAAATGTTAGCAAATAAAATTTTATGTTTCGATTCCCCACTGAAATATAGAACACAAAACGTTAATTTTCAAATGTATCAAATATTCGCTTCAAATGGACGAAATAAAAGATAAATATAGTCTCTTACCACATATAACTATCAACATAATGAACAATGATATGTTTTCTAAATTTTTCATGTAATGGTAGGTCGCGAACAAGGAAGCAAGACAAGAGTGACAATTATTTTAACAAAACTACAAGATTCTCCATTAGATACGACTAACATAGGATCGATAGCACAAAAGTAAAATGCTCAGAATTTCTATGCAATCTATTCTTTTTCTCGTTCACAGGTTCGATCCTAGTCGCAAAAGTTCAATGTTCGAAACGCAGAAAGGAAGTGTAATTTATGAATATATAACTAATTTCTGAACATTGCTGCATTTATTTACGAATAAGTTTTAAAAGTTTGTTCTTCTCAGAACGTTCGCGAAATCTTCAACCGCAGACTATAGGCGTTCAATTAACTAATGCAAAGTCAGAAAAGAGTGTGAAGTTTGTTTAATATCCAAAATGTTAGAGTTACAAGCATAAAAACGTTTAAAATAATGTTTCTACGACGAATTTTGCGAGCTCATTCTTGTCAGGCTCAAAAATTAGCTCACTCTATTCAGATAAGAATACCTACCATTTCTTCGTCTCAGCTCATTTGTTTCTTCTGTCTAACTTGGATGCGGGTTTCTCACAACTCCTCATGTCAATTATATTTCACCGCGGTCTATATTAGATTATCTCATTTCGCGCGATGAAATAGATCTTGAATCCATCATCCAACACGTCTTATATTTTTTTCACTGAATCTATAATTAATGCGAATGTTTATCTGATTTCATTTTCGACGATATGAATGCAACGAAGGGACTCCTCCTTTGAACCGCCAGCCCCTTGGGCCATGTTTGTAAAGTGTTGCTATGACTTCTTCTGTAAGTCTTGCATCTTAATTTTCAAAGTTTTATGGTATAGAAAGCACATCAAGTGCGAAATATATTTGCAACATGTTGATACAAAAATGCTTAAATTTTGTGTTGATATCACAAACATTAAACATCTGAAATTGAAAAAATAATGTACCTGCATTTGATGAATGTATGATTTATAAAATTACATTATCGAAGTTTTATAGCGAAGAAAGCAAGAGAAATAAGTTTTATACATGAAAAATTTCGAAAACATATCCTTTTTCATTATGTTTAATGTTATATTTTGTAGGAGACTATATTTGACTTTCATTGCGCCTATTTGAAGCGAATATTAGATACATTTGAACATAGACGTTTTGTGTTCTATATTTCAGTGGCGAATCGAAACATAAAATTTGGTTTGCTAACATTTTGATTTGTTGAAATACATTTCAGAAAACTATATTTCAGTGGTGAATCGAAACATACAATTTAAAGCAGAAATTTTCATATCTTTACAAATTTCAAATTTTATTTAAACAAACAGATCCGAATGGATTGTTTATATTTCATATTTAACACTTCCAATTTTTTATGCGTTAGCTTTCAGGCTATGCAACCAGCAAGCAATCGGTAGAATAATGCGAGTCTCGCTCATCATAGATGATGGCTGAAAGAATTATGTCTATGACAGCTGCTATTTTTGATGTTTAACTGTCATACAGCATAGTTCTTCAGGCTACACAATCGGTAAGCAATCGATAGCTTGCGGAGAGTTTAACTAGATTGAGGCGCGTATCACAGAAGAATTCCTGAGAGTTTGTGCTTATGATAGTTGCTATTTTTTGAATGTTCATATTTCATAAAACACAGCTCTTCAAACTACACAATAGACGAGGAGTTGTTGCCGATATGAAAGTGCCCATCATGCCAATAAGTATGATTTCTCTAACAAACGCTCGGCGAAACTAAGTGTAAGTCTCAAAATTCAGTTTTCCGAACAGAGAGGAGAAAAAAAGAGCTAAGGCGACTTTCGTTCTCCACCCCAAAGATTTCTCTCCCAAACGAGGGGCCAAACTAAGCGTGTAAGTCTCAAAATTCAGTTCTCTAAACTGAGAGGAAAAAAGAGCACTAAGGCGATTTTCATTGTCCACCCCCAAAGCTTTCTCTCCCAAACGCGAGGCGAAACTAAACGTGTAAGTCTCAAAATTCAGTTTCAGATCAGAGAGGAGCAAAACGAACTCACAGGTGAACAATTACGGGTTCAACAAACGTTTGATGTGGAACCTATCTGCCTGTCTTTGGCAGAAGTACAAATAAAAGGAAAATTTGGTCAAATTAAAACTAAAGCTGCAGTAGTCTGTAGCGAAGCAGTTAATGGCAGGTATTTACTGGGCCTCGCCTGGAAAAGATAGATAACGTCTCTTATTTCCCGAAATGTATGCCCTTGAGACTAGAGCCCAGGAGCGAGTGGATCATCAGGAAAAGGAAACAAGCCAGTTGCGAAATACCTTCTCCAAAGGAATCGAAATTAAAGAAGTAGGGAAATCTAGAATTATCAATTTATTGGCCAGTTCTGTATCGATTTCAAGAAATTCTGACGTGACTGCAAGGACAAACAAAACAGACTATCAGTTCAAAACATTAAAAAATATAAGATAGACGTAGTTCGGGTCCGCACCGTAGATTTTTCGTGAAAACGTCGGGGTAAAATCATAAAACAAGTGTTTCGTATTAATATGTAATTTAATTATCACAATCTCTTTAATGCAATATTTACACAGAGTAGTATAATGGTTACAGAATAGATAAATCATAAGCCACCACAGACCCTTACTATATGCTATAAACTTGCGACTTATCTATTCTGTAACCATTATACTACTCTGTGTAAATATTGTATTAAAGAGATTGATAATTAAATTTCATAGTAATACGAAATACTTGTTTTATTATTTTATCCCGACGTTTACATGAAAATATTACGGCGCGGACCCGAATTGCGCCTTTCTTGTGTTTTATTTAGAGTAACTTTTGATGACGCCATCTGTTGACAGTATATAGAACTACAGTGTGCGCATGCACAGTAAAACATTATTTACTACAAATGCTCATATTTCCTGTAATATTCAAATTTTTGAATTCAAATTTTAATGGAATGTTTCGTTTACGTATTGTCAAGTATTCTGCAAGTTTCTTAGAATTGCGGAGTTTGAAAGTTTCTATTTAATACTGATTTTTACTTATATTATGATAAATATTTTTATTGTCTCATTTTGGCTCCTAGTAATACTCCTCAAGCTCTTTAAAATGACACCAGAATCAACATCCTATCTAAACGCGTTTACACGCTACACTTCTTTAGAACATTACATAAAGCTGATTAATAATAATCACGTGCATGCGCCTACACTTTTACGATGACATTACAGGGAAAACAAATACTATGCGACAAGCTCTTACAGATATGATCTATCCGTTGTAGGGTCAACTATTATTTTCGCATTATTAGTCTCGTAGTTATTAGCGATTCAAATCTGACGGTATCACAAGAAAGTTCGACCGACTATCACTGCAACGAGTGGAAAGACGTTTCCACGTCAACAAGAAGTAGAGACTTCAACGTAGCAAATTTTACAGTCTTCTGCAACTAGTACTTGTATGTCTATAAATAATACCAAAATAAAAACTGTGACGAAAATTTCACAAAGACCAACCAATAAAAAATACATTGGAGTAATATCCGTTGAAGAATTTTCAGTGCATTCAACTGTGATGGTAAAGTCAAAAACTCGACGATATGATGAGATGGCTTTGTTGAAAGCAAGATGAAAATCTCTAATGCCAAAAGCTTGGAAAGACCACACAAAAATAATGTTTCTGTAAATTGTATTTAAGGGTCTCATTTCTTGCTCTTTGAAATCATGTCAGAAGAAATGGGTAATGAAGATTTATCAGGAAACAAAGTCTTCAGTATAGAAACAGAATCTAATATCAGTAAGAGATTCCCCGAAGACGTTAATTTTGAGAGAAATAAAAGAGTTTAAAAGAGAACTGGATAATAAAATTATATTGGAAAATTAATTAATTCCTCATTATGCGATTCCTGTAAGTGAAAACAGATTAAATAACAGTGTAAAGAAGAAATCCAATATAGATTCTTCCGGATCGGAAATATCAAACGAAAGTCATTTGCCTTCAGTGAATGGAGAGAATGTTGAATCTCAGATTGAAATGAGAATTGAAAAAGAAGATATGTCTGAATTAATGCAGCTGATAAGGAAAATCTTTCATTTGAAGTTAAAACTGTGCCTCATTCAGTCAGTGATGTGAAAGATACTACAAGAAAAAGTTTAAATTTCCAAACGGCATAGAATTTAGCTACCGAAACTGATCCACTTAATGTAGAAGAGAAATATTTTTAGAATCTTTGCTGTGAATATAAAAGTTCTGATAGCAGTACTCTGGAAAATAATATATTCAAATGCGGAGATGCGCATAAAGTGAGACTCTGAAGATACAAATGCTGAAAATTGTGAAAGTAAATGCGAGGCTATGGTGACCTCAGAAACTCTTATAAATGAAAATGGAGGAATGGATGAAACAAAATTTCTTCTTGAAAATTTCAGCTTATAAGATGAATGACATAGGCCTGAGTCACTCCTTAATTAAGATGAATCATCACCTTCACCTCCACAAAGTGTGAATCGGGAAAAAAGTTTAAAGATTCTTCATTTAATCGAGATATTAAGATATTATCTCGTTGGACAACATTTTACTTTACTGGCTGATCTCAATCAAATAGTTTGGCATAACTTTATGGCTAGTAAAATTCTCATATTTATGTTATGGTCATAAAAATTGAAGTCATTTAAACTAACCATAGACCTAGTTCAAAACATTAAATTCTGGATAGGTTAAGCAAGTTTTTAAGCTTGTTGATCCTTCCTTAATTCTGTGAAAATATTATACATTGTATATTATGTTTAAATAAATATGTTTATGTATACAAGAAATTAAGATTTTCATATTTCATATTACGTTATAGTTTGAATTTATTCATTTTGCACTAGTGCGCTTAATTGAGCTGTAAAGAACGTGAAATGTTTTAGCAATTAGATTGTTTCGTAAAACAAGTAATATAAAAAAATAATTAAAGTCAATTCCTACTTAGGTTAGCGATCTACACCCTTCGTCACTGATGGTATTTATTCCTAAATTTATATCCTGCTAAATATCTTATATAAGAGAATTTTTTTCTCCCATTTAAAACTAAAATTAATTAATTAAATTTAATTAATGAATTATTATGTGAAAAAACTGTATTAACATCAAGTGTTATCCACTACAAGTTTTAAAAAATGTATCTGAACTTGGGTGGATGAATAAAAAGTATTTTATTATCGTTGAAAATTTGAACAAGATATATAAATATATATAGGGAGAGTGTGGACTAATAGTAGGAATTGAATTGAATGAATGAAGGAAAAACTTCATAAAGTCTTTTTTAACATATCCAATAGAGAGAATAAATAAAGTAATCAACATTACCCTCTGACAAAAATACATGAAAAAATGACGCCTTCGTGAACATACCAGAAAACAAAGGATATTAGGTCTAGAAGCTGGCAAACCTAGCTCCATCTGTTGAGAAAAATTCGAACCAAACAACTGAAGGCGACATATGCTTTCTCCCATATAAAACTAAAATTAATTAATTAAATTTAATTAATGAATTAATATTTGAAAAAACTGTATTAACATCAACTGTCATCCACTACAAGTTTTAAAAATGTAGTTGAACTTGGGTGGATGAATAAAAAGTATTTTATTAACGTTGAAAATTTGAACAAGATATATAAAAATATATAGGGAGAGTGTGAACTAATAGTAGGAATTGAATTGAATGAATGAATGAAAAACTTCATAAAGTATTTTTTAACATATCCAATAGAGAGAATAAAGAAAGTAATCAACATTACCCTCTGACAAAAATACATGAAAAAATGACGCCTTCGTGAACATACCAGAAAACAAAGGATATTAGGTCTAGAAGCTAGCAAACCTAGCTCCATCTGTTGAGAAAAATTCGAACCAAACAACTGAAGGCGACATATGCTTTCTCCCATATAAAACTAAAATTAATTAATTAAATTTAATTAATGAATTAATATTTGAAAAAACCCTATTAACATCAACTGTCATCCACTACAAGTTTTAAAAAACGTATTTGAACTTGGGTGGATGAAAAGTATTTTATTAACGATTGAAAATTTGAGCAAGATATATAAATATATATAGGGAGAGTGTGAACTAATAGTAAGAATTGAAAAAAATGACGGGAGACTATCTTTTCAAACAGAAGCTGATGTTAAAGGCGTAGGACTAATTTACTCGCGAGGCTCTTTTGTTTCTCGAAGTTTCTCGTAAATTTGTAAGCGTAAGTAAGTATTTTCTGTAACTTCTATTGTTACCCTTTATCTCTAAAATAAGATATTAGTTATGTTTTTAACATATATAGGTACCGAGATATAGAGGATCTCCCATACCATGTTTTGAGATGTTTTGGCGTGTGAATCAATTTCCTTCCTGAGACCCCCATGGGAGAAACGTTGTCCTATGTTAAAAACATTTGAGTTTCAGGTGCAAGAGATCCGGAAGTCAATGCTCATCATTTCATCTCTTTAAAAATTTATTGTACTCTATGTTTAAGGTTTTCTTTTGAAATTGTATTTTTTAAATGTTATTTAAATTCAAGTTAAGCATTTTCTGGGAGTGCACTGACCCAACATTGTAAAATTCTGTCAAGCTTATCCAAAGGACTCTAAGAACTTTTCTCCGTTAAAACCTCCGAAAAGTTTTGTATTAAGACTGTACCGTATTGTTTTTAGGCTTCAGCCTTATCTTTTAAATACTGGATTAAGATGGCTTTACCAGTGTATTTAATGCATTTTTTCTCGAGACACATTTCACGTGTAAGGCTCCAATTTTATTTATAAAATTTATTTTTAATAACAGAGTTGTGGCAAATGTATAACATTATTATGCCATCTTAATTGTAAAATTTGGACTTTTCGTTTATAGCTTGTATTGCCATGTCTCGCTGTTCGCATTCTTGGTAAATAAATAACTATTTTTTTAATAATATTTGGCTATATATCAATTCTAACTTTATATATAAAATCATTCTACATTTAAGACAATAATTTCATTCCCTATAATGGCGTAACCGGTAATTTAAGAACTTTAAAATTTTCAAAATTCGATCGAAACCGCTAAGCCTAAATTGAATTATTTCACGCGCCAAACACAATCTCCCCAACATTATTTCGACTTCAAAACTCATCGTCTTATCGCCATGGAAACTGAAGCTTTGACTTAGTAAGTGTCTCTTGAAGTGTTAAAAACTCTGTTTACCAAGTTAGATTATTTATCGCCAATTTTTTTTGTTGATGAATGATTCTCTATGATTTGTTTCTGATACTTTTTAAAAATATATTTCGATATGCCGCGAAATGAAAGAGTTAGAGATTCTGCTGAATTAGCAGGGCAATATGAAAATCCAGAAACATTTCAGTACAACATTGAACCAAATAAAACTGATGCAGATGCAAGTTGAAGAATTAAAAAAAATCGCCAGATTCCACAAACTTCTTCACAAATTGATCCAAATATTGCTGCAGTTTTCAACACGTTAATGGAATCCCAGAAACAGTTATTACAAAGTCAAATTAATCCACCTAATGTAATACAAATTACATCAACTAATGATACGGCCAATTCTATTCAAATATGTCATGGAAATATAATGGATAATGCGTCTGAGTGGATAAACGAAGTTGATAGAATTTCAACACTAGCAAACTGGACAAATGAGATCAAATTGACAAATGCTAAATCACGTCTCAGTCTTATCTGTCAAATTGACAGATAAGACAAGATTATTATTACAATGACTGGAATGAATGGAAAGCTGCTCTTGCATCAAAATTTATAATGCGTATTGCAATGCAGGAATTTTTAGCACATCAAAGTGATCGTAAACTAAAAAGAAACGAAACGTTTTGTGGATACGTTTGTATGCAAAAGATGCTGTCTTGTAAAAGCTCCTTTTACAATACCACAATTTGAATTGAATTTTGATGATAATTGGTGACATTACTGAAGAAAAGTGGCAAATTGCTTTAGCCACTCAAAATTCTACTACTGGCGAAGAACTAATCGATAGAGCAACTGCACTTGACACTATTCGTAATACACAACATGAGAACAAGTCACTCTATTCATATTGTTCACGCTCGTCACCAAAATTACAGTCAAGACTTATTTATTCACATAGTGAAGACCTTCGCAAATACAACCCCGCGACTGATGATGTTCGAGAAAATACATGTTGGAGATGTAGAGAAAAAGGACATGCTTCATTTATGGGCTATTTAACGTCTCCTCAACCAGGCTCTCCAGTCGCTCCTATAAGGAATACATCACGCCAATCCCAGGATTCAAACAATCAAAGAAACGCCCCTTTTTCGCATTCTACAAACATAACTTATGTTAGTAATTCCTCACCACTCGGCGCCACAGGTTCCAATTTTGCAGATTCCGGCCGCAGTAGCAATCGCATCTCAACAACAAGACCAGTGACAACAAGAGAGAATGAATCTACTACTATAAACTGCATTAAGACTAATACAAATCAGCGTGCTCTAATACCTGCTATTATTAACAAAAATACTGAAATTTAAGCCCTCTGTTATCCATGCTCAGATAGCTATTCAATAGTCTTGAGTTCCAGCTGAAGTAAAGCCCATAGGTTGGATTTCCTTAATCATTAATGTTAGCAAAATTAGTCACTTCATGCTAAAAGTCGGTATTTGCACCCAGCTTCCATTTTCGCTTATCCTAGGATATGATTGGCAACAACAAGTTCAATCCAGATGCATTTACTACCCTAACATCTCATTATGTATATCGAAACCATCTGCACTTCATTTGTAAGAATGTATACGGGCATCCAGACCCAGTATTAGTTGTATTACTTCTTACGAACCTTTATTGCCGTCCTTATATGATGCTATTTTACCAATCTCAGCACCAAATTTATTCCAAACTGATGTGCAATTAATTCGAAAACCAAATTATAGTTTGACTAAGGATATTATCGATTCAAAAAATATTTATTCTGAAAATAAAAGCAATGAAACCTTGAACGCAGTCAATTTCCCGAAAAAGATGGTCAATCCATTCATGTTCCTGAAGAAAGATCCGTGTCAAAAGATAATGAAAATGTTTTACTTGAAGTTACTAATTATGAAAAACGCGAAACTGAGGAACCAGCAAATAATGTAAAGCCTGTAAATGGAAGGGATAACATAAAAATGCTAAAATTGTACCCTATTGAAATTGTAGAAAATCGACAAAAATATAAACCTATGCTCGGTAATCTTAAAGGAAATGAAACTCGCCTTGAAGATCAGCTAGACCTTCTAATTTCTGCCAGGGCCGAAACCTCAAATAATAAGAGTAAAAAAACACTTGTCCAACGAACCGGGATTTGAATTTAATCACCACTTTCATCATTTGAATCTGGAGATCTCGTATTGCAGGACTGGGTCGAAACAATGTGATCGCAAGTTCACGCCAATATTCAAAAGACCATTGATCATTGTCCGTCCAGTCGGGGCTTTATGCTACGAGATCAACTCTAAGGAGTCACAAAAGAAAGCTTGCGAAATCGTTCACAAACATCATCGTCTAAACCATGACCGTACGCTAGTCATCCAAAAAGATTAAAGCTCCGAGAAATAGTCGGTATTGGAAGTTTAAGAGAACTTATAGCATGCGGCGCAACATTCTCGCACCAATGAGATGCACTGTAAAAACTGTGGAGCAATGTCGCTCCAAATTTGTTGTTGAAAAACCTTAAAAACTGCGTGAACAAACAGTTTATTTAAAGTTAACACCAAATCAAGCGTTCTTATACATTTTAAGTTGTGTAGTTTGCTTCCAACACCAATACTGGTGAATCCTTTCAACCTGCTGACAGCACCTGACACCATTCGTGAGTTATTTTCACCTGTGGTAACACCAATCTTGGAATACGTTTGGAAAGTCTCCGATGGCAACGATAGGTTATTCGTAAACAAATTTGCTGTTCCGTTGATTGCTGCCGTTACACCGAAATGTTATAAGAAGTTCTCAGTTGTTTAATAAATATAATTAAGTTTTCATAAGATAAATATAACTTTATTTATATGTATGCCATTTGTATTTAAGAATTTTATTACATTTAATTTGTATATTACACATGCTATGGTTCTGAAATTTTCTCTAATAAGCCAAATTCGAATTCGTCCTCATTAATATTCTCTGTACATTTAAATTACAAAAAATTTTATCTTTTGAATCAGTGAATGTTTATACATGTTGCGAACTTTTCCGATCATTATTTCTGTGAAAAAAGCATGTTTAAAGTTTTGGTGTTAAATGCAAGAATTTTAAAATTTTTTAAAAATTTGAAAGAAGGCTATTTTGCCAGTTTTATAAAAGTAAAAGTAAATAATTATTATGGGTTTTTATTTTGAATAGTGAATATGGACCTATTTAAAGCCATTTGTCACTTCAAAGTGTACTTTTTAAGCAGAAAGTTTGTGAAATGGGTTAACTCATCTTTAGAAAACTCAAATTTTCTGAGGTTTTAACATATAAATAGCTACCCAGTGAGAGAGTGCATTGCAGACAGTGTGCATACATGTGACGAAGCTTTTCTGAGCAACAATTCATTGACAAGTGTGGATATTTTGAAGTTTGTTGGAATGAAGTTAGGGCTAATGAAACTGTTGAAAAACATTCAATTGTGTGTACCAAGAAGTTTTAAGTGCCTGATTTCTGATTAATGAAAATACTTTTTTTTGAAAACATCTTATCATATATTTTAGCATACAAATTTCCTTCTAACATTTACATATATATGGTATAAAGGTAAAATTTAATTTTATTATTTTATTATTTAGTTTTTAGTAATTTAAAGTTTAGTTTCAGTTTTTTTAAAAATAATTTAGTTAGAACTTCCTGCTATTCAAATAATTCAAATTTACTTCTAGTAATTAATGTATTTATAATTTCCTATTACTAGCAGCACTCATAACTGTCAAATAGTGATCCCAAAAGAATCACAACGTGATTCTCGGGTGTTGAAGAGCAGAGCGAGTAGAGGTTCTCACTAATATTTATTTTTATTTTGTTTGTAGTGGAAAAAGCAAATTAATATCAATTATAATAACAAGACTCGCAATAGTTGTGAAGAATTAAATCAGAAAAATTGAATTTATTAAATATACATTACAAAAAAGTAAACCCTAAGAAATGCACGAATGTGAAAACAGACGAAAAATTTATTTGGCACATTTCTTCGTATGCATTATGTCAGGACATTTATGTTGCAACCCTTTTTTCTTATTACTCTTTTTTTTCTCATCTTCTTTTGAAACTTTTTATTCAAGGTCAAATTCCTATCTTTTTACTCATTAAAGATAGAGTTAAAAACTGCATATATTTAAAAGCACTGGAAAATTTTAGCCTATTTTGATACCTCATTCATTAATATTCGACATTTTGTTTTTATAGATATAAATATTTAACATATTTCTCCCACCCGAAACAAGCAGACGATAATAAGACAGATGATTTTATTTTATTCTTATTTGTTTACTGCTTTAAGTTAATTGGCACAGTCTTTGAGTTACAACGGAATAGTGTGTTCTTGTGTCAGAATATTATTTTCACTTTTGCGATTCAAAGTTTTATTTTGATTATTTTAAATAAATTTTAATGATTTCAGTTTTGAACTCCTCGGAGCTACTGAATCTTAAGGATTGATTTTTTTTTAGAATTTGTAATAAAATTTGTTTAATATACACACCCCACATGCATTTATATATATTAAGAATATTATTGTTTTTGTTTTATTTTGACAACGTTCATGTATAACTTATATTTTATATAATATGCATATATGTCTTATAGGTTAGGTATATATTTTCTAGTTTACTTGAATAACCAGCCGATTTTTCTTACTTTTGATGGTGTTCAGTGTCAGGATATAAAATATTTTAAGTGTTACATAGGTTCCTTACATAGGTTCAGTAACACTATGGGTTCAGTCCCATAGTGTTACTGAACTCCAAAAATGGTGGCAACTATTTTACACTAAAAGTAGTTTAAAGGAACATTTCTGGTGTTTGATTACACCAAGCATTATCTTTGGTATTTCAGTACATCAAAAATAATTGTTGGTGTCTTACTGCAACACTTTTGGTGTAAAGTAGTTGCCACCATTTTTAGTGTCGTATTACACTAAATTTTTTTAAAGTGTACAAACAATCTATTTCATAAATATTCTTTTCGCTTTCCTTTTTCGCTTCGATTTCAAAATTTCTTTTCTAAATTTTTCATCGAGCGGGACCGAATGTAAGACTTCAATTTTATTTTTAAAATTTATTTTTATAATAACAGAGATGTGGGAACAGTATAACATTATTATGCCATCTTGATTGTGAAACATCGACTATTCGCTTATCGCTTGTATCTCTATGTCCCGCTGTTCGCATTCTTGTTAAATATCTATTTTTTATATTATTTGGCTATATATCAATACTAACTTTATATATAAAATCATTCTAGATTTAAAGCAATAATTTTATACCTTATGCATGTAATGCAAATGTCTGTTATTGTATATATTTTTCAAGCTTGAAACTTAATTCTTCAAATTTTTCAGAACGACTCAACTACTATTTTCTAAAAAGCTAAAATAAAGTATATTTTTGATATTAAAAACGGCTATTGCTTTAGTTCGATATTACAGACTGGATATAAATTGACTATTGACTGATGACTGGATATTACTGATTATAGACTGCCTACATTTGGGCTTACATCTAGACCGACCTCTGCGGCTCTAGACCTCTAGACTCAGAGGATCAACTTTCTGTGCTTTAGCGAGAAAAGCCATTTCCATAAACTTTTTTTTCGATATTTAAAGACAAAACAAGATATAAAAAGTCAAATCTATAATATAAAGCAGAAAATACATGTATCTGTCTGTCCACCCATCTGTCCGACCGTTTGTCTGTCGATCACAAGAACTCCTCCTAAACGGTATACCGTAGCGACATGAAATTTGCACACGACATTCTAGAGCACATTTCTAGGTCAACGATGGTATTTTCAACTTTCAGAGTTAATTAGTTCTTAAGATATTTAATTAAATAACGAAAATTAGCCGCTGTTAATCCTAATGCTTAGACGGTTTTTGCCAATAACTTCTCAAATATTTCTTACAAGAAAATGATTGTTAGACCGTCTTAAAGAGCAGAAAATTAGCTTTTAAATGATATTAATTCCATTGGGATAAAGAATTTTCTCTGATTCTTATTAACGTTTAAAAATATATTTTAACGCAATATTTAACAAAACTTTCTATTCTTATAATAATAAGTTGAGACCAATTTGCTGTTTATCAAATTATCCATTCACGTGTTTCATTAACAGAGGCAGAAGCGCACGTGCTGCGTGATTAAGAAAATATTGCTTTTACTTGAACATTAACTCAAAGAAAATGTTCTTACTGCCGTTCTTATTTTTAAGCATATACAACTTTTACTATGCACCTGCAATAATCCAATGACATTAGTTGGATTACAATGATATTTTTCGCGTTTAATTTTAATCCTAATTAGTGTGTAAGGTCATTGAATGTTTTTAAATTCCCGAACAACGGGCAATGCGGAAAAATTGTTTTCTTTTCTTTTTAGAAAATACTTAACCAGTTAGTGATTTTTCTTAAATTATTTACTTTATGAATACCCAAAGAAAGGGAAAGATATTTTATTCTGAAAGCCTTACCAAAATGCATTAAAATTAGTCGTGGTACAAGCAAGCTAAAGAAAAAAAAAATAAAAAACACGTGAATTACATTTCATTCAACGAGCTGAGAAACGAAAGAAGGAGACTCATAAAGAAAACTGTTTATTTAGTTTAAAGAAAATACCTAATCAGTTTGTGATTTTTCTTAAACTCCTGATAATACATTGTTTTTCAATGCATAAAAGAAAGAAACAGGCATTTAATCTTTCACGTCTCGCCACAATGCGTAAAAATCATTCGCGGGAGAAGCAAGCCGAAGAGCAAAAATCGCAAATCCGTGAATTGGACAGAATATACCGAGCTGAAGGACGAGCGAATGAAACTGCTGAAAAAATTGAACAGCGACGTTCTGAGGACAGATTTCGAACAATTGCAAGACGAAATAACACGAGTGTTGAAGAAACTCAACAACGAGATTCTGACAACCTATTATGGGCAAGTGCAAGACGAAATAACATGACTGCTGAACAGCGACGTTCTGAGGATAGATTACGAACAATTGCAAAACGAAATAACATGACTGCTGAAGAAACTGAAGAGCGGCGTTCTGACGAAGGATTACGGGAAATTGAAAGGCGAAATAATGAGTCTTTTGAAGTTAGGAACCAGTGACGAGCGTGAGATTGCTTACGAACTTTAAACTCGAGAGCTACTGAAAGCAATTACCAGCGAGAGCGAAGGATTCATTGCAATGCACTTGGAAACCAGAATCTAATAGGGCTGAAACTTTTGATGCTCGACGTAATAGACTCTAGCTAGAAAAAGTGAGACAAAGCTCTTTGAGGGCAAGTAACTTTCTCTATTTGAAGGACGAAGCACTTCATGATGATCCTAATTTAGTGTATCCCAATTTTCCACAAATAGTCATTGGTAGCATGTCGTCGAAGTGCACATTTTGCGGTGCTCTGAAGCCGAGGCATCAGGATTGTGCTGTTCCAATGGAAAGGTTTCTTTACCAGAACTTCCTCAATTACCAGAACCATTGCAGAGTTTGATGGAAGGGAATAACAAAAACGAAAGAGTTTCTGAGCATGATCCGTAAATATAATAGCTTAGTTTTCAGAAGACTTCCTTTGGAATATCATTGCTCATGTTGAACTCTACAGGATTTATGCCAACTTTTCGAATTCAGTGTCAAGTATACCACAAGGCCGGGTCGCTTATGTCGCTTCCCAATGAAGAAGCAAAGTTCCTCCAAATATACTTTCTTGGAAACTAAGATGCTGAAACGAAACATCGCTGTACGTTGATTCCTGGGTCCACCAAAAGTTTAATCGAATCCTCGCAAAAGATGTTGCACGAAAACAATCATTACGTTCAAAAATTTAAAATGGCGATAGAGGATAACCCAACCGAAGACCTACAGGTAGTTATTAAGGCAGATAAGAAACCAAAAGAAGGCCACGAACGTGTATTTAACACACTGGCTCTAAATGAAGTTACCATAATCATTGCAGGAAATGACTTTGAGAAACGTGACATTGTCTTGACGAGTTGTAAGACATTTGCGAAACACATATTTCGTATGATGCCTTACAGTATCCGCTTATGTTTCCACGTGGTGAGGATGGATACACAATTAATATCAATCAAGTTGAGCCAGGAACATCAAATCAAGTTAACAAGATGGTATCTGCAATGTCGTTCTACGCCTATCGTTTATTGATGCGATCGACAGAGAACCGTTTGTTGAACTTCAGACAACTTTTGCATCAATATTTGGTTGATATGCATGCCAAAATTGAGACAAAGCGATTATTATTTATCCGACTGAATCAAAAGAAGCTGCGTGTTGATGAATATATTCATTTGAAAAATGCAATTACAAATGATAGCGACCTAGCTAATCATGGAAAACGGGAAATTTTACCCTCAACGTTTACTGGTTTTCCAGGAAATATGCACGTATATGCTCTAAATGCCATCACTTACGTTCGTCATGGAGGAAAGCCATCTCTATTCATCACATACACTTTAAATCCAAATTGCAAAGAGATGACTCAAAATCTGACTAATGGCCAATCAAAAACTGATAGGCATGATTTGGTTGCAAGGATCTTTCGGCAAAAGTTAATAAAATTCATGAATGTATTGGTAAAAGGTCAAGTTTTTGGTTCTGTTAAGTACTGGTTATACTCCATCGAATGGCAGAAACGTGGACTTCCGCATTCACATATTTTGATTTGGCTAACGAACACGTTAAGCACAAACCAAATTGATGATATTATTTCTGCAGAAATTCCCAATCCTTCAACTGACAAAAACCTTTATGACATCGTGATTAAAAATGTGGTGCACGGCCAATGCGGCGCTTTCAATAGTTTGTCACCACGCTTCAAGGAAGGGAATTGCAGTAAAATGTATCCGCACCAATTCATCAAGGAAACGCAATTTGCAACAGATGGCTATCCGTTGTACCGACGTAGGAAGTCAGAAGACGGTGGGCAAACCGCAACTGTGAAAAATAAATCAGATACTGTGATGATTGATAATCGGTTTATCGTACCTTACAGTCCTTTGCATCTGAAGATGTTTGATGCCCACATCAATGCTGAAAGTTGTAACTCCATAAAATCTATAAAATACGTTCTCAAGTACGTTCACATGGGTTCCGACTAAGATGTCTTTGCTGCTCATTCTAGTAATAATTTCATTGATGAAATTTCTGAATACCAAGTAGGTCCCTATATTTCGAGCAATGAAGCGGCGTGGCGCATTTTTGGATTTCCCATCCACGAACGATACACCACAGTGATACATCTTGATATGCATCTGGAAAACGAGCAACGCATTTATTTTAGCGAAGACAATTTGGAATGTCGTATAGATAATCCACCAAACACGATATTGACAGGATTCTTCGAGCTCTACAAAAACGGAAACTTTGCGAAGACACTATTATATTGCAATATTCCAAAATTTTATACATGGAATAAGTCAAAAAAGTTTTTAAACGACCCAAGCAAGGTGCAATTGTAGAAGGACATGACGGTATTCGATCTGACGACGCTCTTGGCTGTGTCTATACTGTTCACTCCAGAAACACTGATTGCTATTACCTCCGACTGTTGTTGCATAAAATTAAGAGTCCAACAAGCTTCAAATATCTCCGAACCGTGAATGGAATTGATTATGAGGCGTATCGAGAAGCATGCTTGGCATTAGGATTACTCGAAAATGACAATCAATGGAATAAAGCGCTAAAAGAAGCTGCTTATTCGGATTCTCCATCAAAAATTCGAACACTCTTCGCATTAATCCTGTCATTTTGTGAACCTTCCAGCCCACAGGCAGTTTGGGAGAACAATAAGGACTACATGTCTGAAGGTATTTTGAATAAATTGCGAACAAAAATCGTCACATTGTCTTAAACTATACCGATTCCATCTACAATGAGGCTCTCATTAAGATTGAAGATAAAGTCCTGCATGATCGGAAAATCTTTATCGGAAGTTGAGATGTTAAGTCCTTAACGACAGCACGCACATAACATGAGTCGGGAAATACTTCGGGAATTGTCTTATGACTCTGATCTATTACTTAATTTTGTGACGCAGAGGGAGCCACTGTTAAATATAGATCAACAAGCTATATATCGTGAAGTTCTACGGCGCTACAGCAAGAGTGAAGGTGGTGTAATTTTTATCGATGCGCCCGGAGGAACCGGAAAAACCTTCCTCATAAATGTTTTGCTTGCCAAAATTAGAGCAGAAAAATATTGCGCTCTCTGTAACAACATCAGGTAATGGTGCAACGTTGATGACTGGTGGACGAACATGACATTCAATGCTGCAAATCCCCATCGACTTAATTCACAACGAAATACCTATTTGCAACATCAGAAAAGGAAGTGTAGAAGCTTATGTGCTGCAGGAAGCTAAAGTACTATTTTGGGACGAAATTTCTATGATGCACAAGCATATCTTTGGAAGCAGGTAAAAGTTATGAAATTGACGACCAACATGAGAATTCAAAATAATTGCCAAAACTCCCAAATATTTTCTGAATATTTACTTAAAATTGGTGACGGGCAAGAGGCAATAACGGAAAATGGAAAAATCAGACTTTCCAATGAATTCTGCATGATCTGTCCAACATTAGAAAATCTAATTAATCAAGTTTATCCAGTTATCACATTGAATATGCAGAACATCCAATGGATCCAAGAACTCACAATATTAACACCTTTAAATGAGAAAGTCAGGGAAATTAATTTCACATTACAAGAAAAAGTTCCAACTGCCGCAAGAACATACTACTCAATAGACAAATGTTTAAATGATGAGGAAGCCACACGCTATCCAGTGGAGTTTTTGAATTCACTAGATCCCAGTTGCATTCCTCTGCATAGATTAGTGCTGAAGGCTGGATGTCCAATTATGTTGCTACGCAATCCGGACCCACCGAAGCTGTGCAATGGCTCCAGACTGATAGTGAAAGCATTACATGCTCAAATAATCGAAGCAACCACGTTAACTGGGCCATTTGAGGGCGAGCACGTCCTAATTCCAAGGATACCTCTCCTTCCGACTGACTTGCCATTTTCTTTCCAACGATTACAATTTTCTCTTCGGCTTGCATTTGCAATAATAATCAATAAGGCGCAAGGACAATCCCGTCGAGTCACAGGCTTGGATTTGACTGACGAATGCTTCTCGCTTGGGCAACTGTAATGTCAAGGGCGAAGGATACATCAACATTGTTCATCATCTCCTATGAGCAAAAGGAGACTAAAAATATTGTGTATAGTCAAGTCTTAAGACTTGACTATACACAATATTTTATACACAAAATTGATATTATATACACAAAATTTGTAACAATAGTGTAAATAAAATTAATTATAATCAGTAAAGAATTAGTTTGAATCTATCCCGGGTAAGACCGGGTTAAATGCTAATAGACTTATATTCGTAAGAACTTTTTCCAAAATTGCCAAAAGAAACAATATAATTAGTTATATAAATAAAACACCAGTCAGAGTCAAGATAGGTAACGGATATAAAGTGTTTTTTAGGGATCAGTGCCTCCGTGCTTAAATATTGTTGTGTTATTATAATTTGAATTTATTTTAAATAGCATGTATTGAATTGATTCGAAGTTGAATATATGCAGGCTATTAAATTTTTTGAAATTGTCTAGAAAAATTTCAAGGAGTTCTTGGTGAGTATATTTCTGGTAAAAGTCCATATCTAGGGAATAAGAATTTTTCCTTGTGCATTTCCAGTAGACTGCATAAATTTTAAAAAATTGCCTCGGATATTTGTAATGGTTTTAGATATTAGTTTGAATTCAAATAATCCGTTAGACTGTTTATTTCTTTTAAAAATATCTAGGAGAAGATGAATAAATTTCTTAGTTTTGTTAATTTCCGGTAGATCCTATATCCAGGAGATTAATGATTTTTATTTTTTTATTATCTCTAGTCGACTGAATAAACTTAAAATTGTCTAGCCTTTGATTTATTTTGAATTGATTGTTACAAAAAGTAAATTTTTAAAATTTGAATAATTTATTAGGTGTGAAATTTTAAATATCCTAGGATTACAGTCGGAATTTTGTAATATTCTGGAGCACATAGTGCAGCGTATCTTTTTGAAGTTTTATTTATATTGCTTCCTTTGACAATTTTGCAAAAGAATCATTAAGAAAACATTTCTGTTTCATTATTTTATCTTATTTGACTTCAAAAAACCGGCTTTTCTCGCTAAAGCACAGAAGGTTTATCTTCTGAGTCTAGCCGCAGAGGTCGGTCTAGATGTAAGTCCAAATGTATTCAGTGTTGAGTTGATTAAGTTGATTCAGTCATCAGCTGACTATGTACAAGATACTTTTAAAGATATTTTAAAAGCTGTGAATTCTGCCAGGAAACAGAAGGAGAAAGAAAAAAAGAAGAAAGAAGAGAGATAGTTCGTGTCTAGAAAGGAGAAAGAAGACAGAGATTTTGTGGCTAGAAAGGAGAGAGAACTTGCGGCTAAAGAAAAAAAACGAGTTTTTCTTAAAGAAGATGGAACTGGAGATTAAAGCGAAAACAATCGAGTCCTCTACAGGAGAAAGAGTGAATTCTACATTTGATGCGCATCATCTGATACAAAAATTTGATCCAAAAGTAGGGGACATTAGTTTAGTCAGTTAGTTTGTACATGACTCTATTGGAACTACATCTGAAGAGAGCAAAAGTCCCCGAGGAGTTGTACGTTTCACTTCTCATATGTTTACTTCCCAACGACATGTCCCAGTTAATTTCTAGAGAGCCTGAAGAAGTAACATGAACATCAGATTTTGTTGAAACGGTACAAGTTGTCAGCCGAAATGTTTAGGCAGAAGTTCATTAAACACTCGGAATCTTACAAAGATTCCGTGTATGAACTAAGAACCGACTTCCAAGAATGGATTAAAGGATTACGAGCAGAAAATTTTGAGCAACTGTGCAATTTAATTATCTTTTATCAAATTAAACGTCGATTTCCCACAGAAGTTAAGGGACATTTTATTTACGAATGGACAAAATTTAAATCCCCGGAATTGCTTTCGGAAAGATTAGATCAATACGAAAGTGTTGCGAAATATGATGGAAAAGAAGACCACTTTTCATGACCATAAAGAGAAGTATTCCAGATTCGAAGTGAAAAATTCGGCACACGTTAAAGGTGTTACAAAAGGACCGAAGCAAGAAAAATTCGAAAAATAGAAAAGCTCAAAAACTGAAGATAGTTTTGACCGAAAGAAGCCGATGAAATGTTACATCTGTTCTTTCATGGGGTACACCCCACACAGCACACTCTACGCCCAAGGACCTCCCCCTGTACGTACTTCGCGGGAGGCTGTGGTATCCAAAGGAGGTCGCGGCGGCGCTAAAGCACGTGCAAAGGACGGTCACAGGAAATCGAATGTCCGCCTAAATTGATACTTTCTACAGCGCTACGATGTCCTTCACGGGAGGTGGTGCACATCTCTGAGACAGCCGACGCGGGAGGCTTTAGTGACACAGGTCATGGGATGGAGGCTGGTTTGCGTTTTAAGGGACCATTTTTCATAGGATTTTGCACAAGAGGAATTGTCCAGAATTCTAAAATAAATCTCTTAATTTTTTTCAAAGAAATAAAAAAAATTCTTAATTGATTTTCGCTGTTTTAATTTTATTCTGTCTGTTTTTAAAATTCATATTAATTCGTCTTGTATTTCTTTTTCTATTCCTGAATTACTTACTTGAAGAATGTTTTCCTTTTAAATGTAATTGTTTTTAAATGAAATCCTTTTTTAAAAGAAAAAAAATTACTTTTTTGTAAAGGTATTTAACTAGATACATTCCTTTGTAGTGATATATTTGCGAATACGTGACAGTATAAAAAAATTTACTCATTTGAATTAAATTCTTCAAAATTTATCGAAGATGATAAGATAATGCACTTTATATAGTTACGAGCTGTAACAAATTCATAAACGTGTATATTGGTTTTCAAAATTTATTGCAAAATTATATTTTCGGTTTTTTTTTTATTTTTTTGCCTCCCAAAAAATTACAATAAATTCTTCGGCATAAAAATTTTGAAAATTGTTTTCACGTTACAATAGTATTCCACAAAATGAAAAGAAGTTATTTATTATTTTTTTAATCACACATAAAAGTGTTAAAAATTATTACCCTACATTAAAAATCTAAAAAAATTTCCAAAAAAGTTTAAAGTGTTTAATTCAGATTGAATTAAAATCTTTACTTTCTAGAGCTATACTGTTCATGAAATTCTTATTGGGCCTTTGCAAAACTATATCCTTAAGTACATGAAAAATTTGCAATTTCAAATATTTACGGAAAATATTTCACACTTTTTTGATCCAATAAAATACTTTTGTGAGTAACTTCACAAAAATTTAAATTTTTATAGTAATTTAAAATGTTTGGTTATATTTATTTGAGTCAAAATTATTTTTGATTTAAAGCAATTTTATTTAAATCGAAGAAACCTCACGATTCCACTGAAAATTATTTTTTGAAATTTAGAAA
>BGPR01020881.1:10279-27282 GCA_013235015.1 Araneus ventricosus | reverse complement strand
AAACTATCGATAGTATTGATAGTTCCAGTTGATAGTTTTAAAACTATCGACTGAAAATGAGCCTATCGTTAGTATTACCTGGGAGAAAACTATCGATACTATCGTTAGTTTTGAGAAGGTCGACACTATCGATTGTTTAAGTCGATAGTTGCGAAAATCCGATACTATCGAATTGGCTTCGATAGTATCGATAGTCTATCGATGTTTAAGGAACATTAAAATGAGGAGAAACAAGGAAAGTAAAGTGCGTATTATTTCCAACAGTGTGCAATGGATATTAACATTAAAATGGCACAGCAAATCTAATGTGATCGAGTGAGAATAAATGGGCTCTTTTAAATTCTTTGGTTGAACTGTAAAATTATATTGTTCTAAGAAATGCATAAATATAGTTTTTTAAATTAAGATGCAGACTGTTTTCTAAGTGAGTGTGCGACTTCCGAAAATAGAGAAAAATTCGATCGAATATCGTTACCTCTATCATTCCCCTTCTTTGCTGAAGTGTGCGTGCGACGAAACACAATTTTATTCTCACATACACTTAGTATCGTGATATATCCTGAGGCAGGTGCCTAATAACTTCTTCTCAACTATTCGATTTCTTTTCGAAATGCATCCTTGCGTGTGCTTTCATGAGCATGTTATGAAAAAGTTCCTTACTTACTAATTAGTCTGTTCAAAAGTAGGGAAATATAACATGTGTTGTCACAAGGCTTTTCGTATCAATGGAGTTTACTTGTTTCTAACGATGGTCCTCAGAAAATCTTTGTGACGAATAATATATGTTGGTATAGTTATTCCCTTAAAAATATCAAAGTATATTTTCTGATTCGAAAAATTAAACCATTTTTAACTGGAAAGCCCCATAAAATTTAGAACTCTGTAATAAATAGGTAAGCAAAGCTAAAGACAATAATAAAACGCAAATACTTTATATTGTTAATCGTGCAAATGAAAAAGACCTTAAAAATGTTTAGAATCTAAGCAAAAATATGAAATAGCTGAAAAAGTTATGTCGGAATTTTTATTTTTTGAATATAACAAAAGCCGTTTCGAAAAAGTAACACTGCAATCTAAAAGATTTGCTTGATTTAAAAAATAATTAAAAAATAATCGCTTGACAAAAAATAAAAGAAGAAAGGTCAGGACGAAATTGTATCTGCATATCTAAATCCTTCTTTTTCTTTCTTGGGAATGGTATCTATCTAATTTGTGTCATTTAATTAGTTTTCTTAAATGTCTTCTAAGAGGGGATTTTTTAAAAGGAATTTTGGGATGGTGACGAAAAGAATGAATGATCTGAGACATTGCAAAAAGTGCAAATTCAATAAATAATTTCAAAAAATGTTTACATAGAGAAACTTCAGTTAAATCCCACCTACAATATTTTTTACATTTTTACTTCATTTATACAAGATACTGGATACCTAAATGTTGAACTATATAAAGTGTAAGAATAAACTATCATTATCTTATACTAATACAGAGAATAATAAGACATAAGTATTTTTCTCTTATCTTTTACATAAATGAAATTATAAGAGAATGAGATTCATTTACAGATTTCTGTGCGTATGATTACTTTCCTTTGGTAAGATCTTTATCTTACATTCTAATCCAACTTTTCATTGATATTAATGTTTATTACATATTTACAAAATATCGTATGTTAAACTTCAACGAGAGCTCGTTTGTCTGGTTTGAATCTAGACAGGTTTTTATGAAATTATTCGAAAACAACAATAGATTAAAAAATGCTGAGATTAAGATTATTTGTACGATTGTAAGTAGTTTCTATGAAACTCGAAGGTGAAATAGTGCTTGAATTTCAAATAGTATGTAATTTTAAGTCACTGCATATCACAGTCTAGGGAGATTTTTGAAGGTAATAACTTTAGAATGTCCGAAATAATGAGATACATTCTACCGAGGATATTGAACTTTTTTGTTCCTTTACCGCACTATTAATTTCTCTGCGAATTTAGAAATTTGGATGATCTATCTTCAAAAGAAGACATTTTTATATAAAAGAAATTTTTTGCTTCTAAATGTAAGAACGTTTTTCCAAGGGATAAAGGTACTTATTCTTTCGTCTATAAATATTTATTTTGAAAACCCATAAATATGCTTAAAAACTGACATTTAGCAAAATCATAAATTAATCTACAACAAAAACAGAAATTCCATGGATATTTTAAAAACCAGATAATGTATCTAAATTTCTTGAATAATAAAAATTTTGCCTTATAATAATTTATGAAAACGCAAAGAATGCCTTTGATTCACTGTAAAAACTGCGATAAGTCATATTCATTAAATTTTTATATGCTCTCTATATGCATGTTTAGAATTTATTATATGTTAGTGAATACTGTAGTACAATATGATACATCGAATCTTTTGTATAATTTGAACTCATTCAGTAAAAATATAATTATGTAATGCTCAATACAAAATTTTATTAATAATTTTTCTAACAATTTTATCAAAATAATTTATCATTATGAGATTTCGCCATTGTTGTAGTCTTGCATGATTGAACTATAATTTTTATGAAGAATAAAAATTTAAAAATCATTTTTATTTTACGTTTCGATTTATTTTATAATGCGTATGAATAAAAAGCGATAGTATAATGAAAGAAATTTAGGAGCATATGTAGTGTTTTGAAATAAAAATCTTAAATATTTCGAAATAAAACTTATAAGGATCCACTTGCTTAAATATATACCTCTATCATTTTCTATGAATAATTCATGTCAAATAATTAATCAAGAAGCATTTCAGATTGTTTAGCGTAGTTCCAATCAAATGCGGATTCATCTTGTTGCTTACATTAGCCTAACTCAAAAAGGAAATCAGGATCATACAAAGATAGCTAAAGAAACAATCCTCTGAGGTAATCGAATAAAACCAAAAACAAGCAAGGAATCCATTCTAGTCCATATTTTCAAGGGCTAAGAACTTTATTTGAAATGGATTCAAAATGATAATTGGGAACTTTTTCTGTAAGAAGCTAGCATTACGCCAAACATAGCTTCTCTTAGCCCGAAATTTCCCAAACAAAGGACAAAGGAGATCCGTACATCAAAAAGCCTATTTTTTAAAAAGAAATAGGAAAAACACGCTTATGAAAATGCTAAAAAGATTGATTAAAGTTATCAGCAATCCGGCTATATTAAATTAAGCCTTCATAAAGAAAAACTTACCCTATGAACATAGTTGAGAAAAATCAGTAAACAAGTCTTCAAGTATTCACAAACCCACGCAAATTTTCTTTTAGAAGGAGGAATTATTAAAGAAAACACTAGTCCCATGGCGACATCTATATTCGAAGAAATAAAACAGAGGAAGCAAAAACAGGAATTTTTCTTATTTTTTTATTAGGAAAATGCCTTTAGTTTCCATCTATGCCTCAATGAATGTGATTTTTTTAGATTGTATATTCCAGACTGCTTTCAAGGATAAGATCTTTAATGTCGTGAATATTAAAAGGGAAATGGTTGTCACTGAGGGTCTTTAGAAAACAGTGGAAGCCATTAAAAATCATTTCTATTATTGCCTATTGTTTTAGTTCTGTTAGCTTGACGGGAAATTACGTTTCTAAATACTCTAGAATCTATATTGGAGTGATAATCACAAAGAATTTTACACTTAAAATTAAATTCAGCTCTTTTATCATACAGGCCAATCAAACTTTTTCGCTTAGTAGTCTCAATTTTCTAGTTGATTGTTTTTAAGGCCCTAATTCAAAAAACATGTTTTCGGATCACTTTCTTACGAGTTTCAAATCATATCTTGAGGAGCTCTTACCTCCAGTAGCCTAGTAGATACTCAGTTAATGCTACTTCTGTCAATGAGGAGATTGATGATCCGTGTGGTCCAAAAACTCTACTTTTCGCTTAGAACGCCAGATTTTTAATAGTCGTTAGTGGAAAAATCAAAGGACGCAATAAGGCTCCAGAGTATATCCCACTGAAGATTTATCGAGTTCCCACGAGATGCTTTTATCAGCAGTCCATTTTCCTGTTTACAAGATAAGAAGGCATCAACAAATTTTGAGCGTCTCGGAGCTTGTTTTCATATAATATCGCATATGCAATTTACTTGGAAACCCTTAGCCATGTTAGTCACTGCAGGTTCAGAAGAGTCTGGAAGCATAATTCCTGTTGTGTGGTGGTAAAGTGCTGCCAACTTACCTTGAAAGATTTATATTATTCGAAATACAATACGTTAGAATATCCACTTAAATCTAAAAGTTTTATAGAGAGATGTAGGTTTACTTAAAAGAACTTTCATGTTTATGGTAAAGAGAATATTTATGTTGATCTAGTGTTTGTGTGTGTTAGAATTTTGACCATTGCTTTTTTAATGGTTTTTGATTTGGTGTTCTAGATTTTTTTTTAAATCTTGTGATTTTTTTTTTATAATTTTAATGTGGCGGTGTGCAACATGGACTTTTGAAGCCTCAGTGTATTTTTGGTGTTTTTGTAATTGCGTGTTTTCATTTTAAAACTTTGAAGTGTTTACATTTTTATAATTGATGAGGTTTTGAGCTTTCAACTGTTGAATTCTCTGCAGTTACATTTTTTCTTTGTGTTTTAAGTCAATTTGTGGCTTGTGTTTTTTATATGTTTTTGATCATCTTGACGTCATCTCTGTAGTGTGCTTTCTTTGAATAAATAAATAAATATTATACATATTTTAAATCCAGAAAAGTACATATTGAGAATAGGCTGTGTATTTATTGCTCAATCTTTCTTAAATAAATCATGACAAGCTTTCAAAACATTTCACCTCTGACACTGATATGAAGAAATACGCAAGTTATAAATAACTGACTTGAAACATTGCAACTTATCTTCCTTATTCAGTTATAAATTTCGAATCATCACAAAAAACTAAACTGCTCTGCACAGTGAAAACTCATATTGATTTCGAAAAATTTACAATGCGACTGAATTTGAAAATCCGATTTAGATCATCGTGATTTGAAAACAATGAAAACTTTAATTTACTAAATAATGACTCAGCTTTTAGTGAAGTCTGCCGTATTAGCTTCCAGATAAAACTGAGCCTTCCAATTCTGTTGTGGATCTTATTCGGTATAAAGTCAAAACTTATTCTGTATTAGACTCATGTTTAAATCTTTTCTGAATGTTTTGTTTCTGTAATCCTTTTTTAGGTCTGCCGTGCACAATAGTAATTCAGTTTTTCAACGCTTTTATCAAACTTGAATTGTGTCATGTTTGTAAAATAATTAATATTTTATGAATTTATTTGGCAGTTATTCGTTTAATTTAATTAAGTTTTGCTTCTGTCTCATGGCCCCTCTTATTGTTTAATTTGCGAGAAATTTATTACAAGTGCCTATAATATTTATAATTATGAATTGCAAATTAAATACTAAACAGAAGAAAACCATTAAAATGAAACAATTCTACACTAATAAAGGTACATTTTAATACATTGTTTTTATTAAATTCATTATGTTTTCATTCGGTTTAAAGCTTGTTGGAATATTTAAATAATATGCTTGCTTTCTTTTTCATTGCTTAAATTTAGTGAAACATAAAAGGCTTTAAATCTCTAGGAATCACACTATGCAACTTAATCAAACTACGGTACGTTTTAACTATGTAATATCAATTTTAATGCGAAAAGAAATCTCGAATTTTAATCCAGATCAGCATCATGGATAAATTGAGTAGAATTTTTTTTTCTATCAAACATTGTGTGTTGAAGCTTATTGAACTTTATCAAATTTACAAACCCAGAAGTAGAAAAGAATATAGTAAAAATATAAATTATGTCTTTGATATTCATTGCATAAAATGTTATCTATTTCTCTTCAAGAAAAAGAAATGAAAATTTTAATTTAAATTAACTATTATTTTTATCCAAAAATGCAATTTAATTTTTTTGTAACAATTGAATTAAACATTTCCAGATAGCAATGTTAATTTGCAGCAATCTTGCTCTGCAAATCTGCAACAACTTTGACATGACAGGAGTGCAAGCTTGAAACAAGTTTGCAGCAAGTTAACGCAAGCTCCGAAGTCACCATGCGTCAAAATTGTCACGTCAAACTATAGCAAAAACCGAGCACGAACACAACCTCGGATTAGAACTCGCGACCGCCCGCTTCCAAAGATGATACTCTAAACCACTCGGCTAGCTAGACAACAAGAGAAGAAGATAGATTGTGCTAATACATCGCGCATACGATTTATTTTAGACTCTTTTTTTTTTTCTTGATTTCATTAATTTTTAAATTGTGTTGAGAATATGATTTGAAATCAAAGAGTGAGCGATTTTCGCTAATAACTACGTTTTGCTAGTAGAATAAATTATGAAATTAGGGTTCAAAAGAAATTACTTTTAAAATGGGACAAAATGAAGTTATTATTTTTCTACAAACATTGACTGTTTTTCAGGTTTAATTTTGTTTACAAACGTTAAAATTCCAACATTAAGAAAAAGGCGATATAGTCTTCTTTAAAGTGCGAGTTCTATATTTAGTAAAAAGATAGAAAATGTTTCAAATTTTTTTTTATAAAAAAGTTAGTTTTTTTACAAATTATCATTGATTTATTGAATTAATAAAAAGAAGGACGGTCTAGGAGATGCTATTAAAAATCGGATGTTTTTTAAAGCAGAGAAAGATCTTTCTCTGTTTTAGTGTCTCTTAGTGTGCTATCATCTTTGCAGCAAATTTGTTTTGCAATCGTGCTGTGAACTTGTCATGACAAATTCACAGCAAAGTTGCATTGCAAGGAGGGGTGGCGCTAGTTGTCTATTTTTGCAGTGGCGAACTTGTCGCAAACTTGTTATGCAAGGAGGGTTGACAGATTCTGCATTGTTAGTTTGCAGCAGTTTCGCTTCAACTTTGATCCGTCAAATTTGCCATGACAAAATAACATCAAGTAAAAATCAAACTTGCTGCAAACGTACGCGCTATCTGGGTTTTGAGATTTTCATTCCGACATGAATGTAGGAAAGTAATTAAGCCATTTAGTAAGTCGCCGTAACGGTAGATGGCAGCACAAATCAATGAGTGGATGCCGTAAGTTTTACTCAAGAGGACGCGTAGCAACTTCCACGAGTCCATCAGAGGGATTCACGGTTTCAACAGAGGAGGTGATAAGTTCGCTCGCTCGGTAGGTGTTTCCGTCTTAGAGCGCGGTCCATAGCCTTTTGTTTCCTTGTCCCATTCTGAGTTTAAGGTATTCGACTGGTTTAAAATCGTCGTTTTTGATGAAATTATGAAAAAAAAAAATTTATGACTTAATTTTGTAGCCTGTTTAACCAGCTTTCTAATATTTTCTAATTTTTACTCTACGTGTATTACAAATGGAGTTACAGTTGTTTTATTACCGAACTGTAAGCATTATTTTATATTGCATAAAAACTTTAAATGTGTTTTCTGAGAAATTAGATAAACTAAACAAAAATTAAAATGAAACAAAAAGAAAGAAAAACGTAAAGACAAAAAACAGCAAATTTAGACAAGAACAATGACAATACATCTTATACACTTATCTTAGGGAATTTATTGATATAGATAAGGGACATATTATTACAGGTAATTTGAATATTGTTAAATTTAAATATCTTAGAGAAATCATGAGTAAGGGAACTAAATTTAGGTTAAGAAATAAGGTTAGTCATAATAGAATAATTAATTCCATTAATCGAGACTTGGATGTTTTCATTGCTAATATAGCCAGGAAATATCATTGGCCAATTGAGGGATTTGGAGAATGGAAACAACGTATATTATTGGAAACAAAAAATAGAATTTATAAAAATAATAATATAAATATTAATAGAGGTATTTTTTTCAATAAGCATCTTAAAAAAGAAATTGAAATCATTAAACACAAATTTATTGTAACAACAGTAGATAAGGCAGGAAATAATTTTTGCTTAATGTGTAAATTACACTTCAAAGACACTCTGCTTAATGAATATAACTCGAATAAAACATATCAAACGATTAAATTTGGAAAAAAAGAACTGGATAAAAGAATTATTGCACTAGCTAAAAAAACTAAAATTAAAATCAGTAACCTAAATTATCCTTACCTTTTCCCTACTATCAAATTTCATAAAAATCCTTTAAAATTCAGATTTGTTACTTGTAGCACTGGAAGTTACAAATATCATTTAAGTAAATTTTTCTTTAAATTTCTAAAAATTATTCTTAAAAAAATCAAAGAAGAAGAGAATTTCATTATAGATAACAACACTAAAATTTTAAATTTCATTAAAGATAATAACATTTATAACATTAATACATTTGATTTTGAAAATCTATTCACTAGCCTTCCACACAATAAACTAATTGAAGTTTGCTCAAATGTTTATGATTTATACCTAAACACTGATTTAATTGAAAAAAATAAATGGATAGAAATCTGCAGAGTTAATATTTGTGAAAACTATCTCTTTAACGGAATTGAATATTATAAACAGGTTTTTGGTATCCCTATGGGTTGCAATTATTCTAGTGCATTGGCAAACATCTTTCTACATTCATATGAGAGGGAATTAATTAAAAATGAAATTATTTATGGTTTTCGTTTTATTGATGACCTTATAGTGTTTAATTATGATAATTTTGATCCATTTATAACTGCTATCCAGAAGAGCTTAAATTAAACAAAACCAATACAGAAATTAACAAATGCAATTTTTTAGATATGGAAATTGAAATATTAAATTCAGGTATATCTGTTGGCTTATTTGATAAAAGAAATGAGTTTAATTTTAAGGCTATAATACTTTGTAATTTTCATACAAATCTTCATTATAAAATTTTTAGAAATTTTCTCAAATTAATAGAATAAATAGCATATGTAACAACCATTCTAATTTAGTTAAAGCTT
Source organism: Araneus ventricosus (assembly GCA_013235015.1). Lineage (NCBI taxonomy): Eukaryota > Metazoa > Arthropoda > Arachnida > Araneae > Araneidae > Araneus > Araneus ventricosus. The sequence continues at coordinate 18,391 of BGPR01020881.1, read as the reverse complement.
TAGATAATTTAAAAAATATTCTTAAAGACAACGGATTCCCAAATTCTTTCATTAATATTAATAGTTTTTTAAAAGGAGTTTAAAAATTTCTCTAATTAATATATTAATGGTTTTTCCATTTTAATTTGCTAATACTGTTTAAACATTAGTTTTTTATTCTGATTAATTAGTTAGAATTTTTCTTCATAGAGGGAGCTACGTGCTCGCTTTTAATTTTTGTTGCTTCATGTATATTGGCGTCGTCTGTATTGCATCTAAGATTTCGGCAGAGAGTGTTAGGGTTAACACACTCTCTAGTACTTTTTGATATTTTAAGGATTGTGCATTTTGATTCATCAAAATGATTCAAATATTGATTTTGGACAGGATTCAGGCCACAAAGGGTATAATTTTGATTTATAATCTTACCCTTGACAGAAAATCTTGTCTAATTTTGGAATCTTTATGGTGAGTGGTCTTCGATAAAGTTCACCATTCGATTCCTTTTTCATTTCTTCCTTTTTGAACAATTTTTACTTTCGAAATTCATTTTTATATATTTTTATGTGTTTTAAATATTATCGTTTCAATCTTCTGTTGATGCAACAACTTGAGGATGTTGCTTTCTTACGATTAAAGATGTATTGTCACTGTTCTTGTCTAAATTTGCTGTTTTTTTGTCTTTACGTTTTTCTTTCTTTTTGTTTCATTTTAATTTTTGTTTAGTTTATCTAATTTTTGCTTCTGTATTATATTATAAATAGCTGCATTTGCGCCTTTATATATAATACTATGAATTTTTATTATTTAATTAATTTAATCAATTTATAAATTTGTTAATGTATTTTCTGAGAAATGATATTTTTGAGGAAAACTGTCGACCGTAACAATGATTTCTCTAAAAGTTATTCAAGTATTGATATCAAATTTTCTGAGACTGTTTTCTGTAATATGCTTGATGTTTTCCTCTAAAAACTAAGGTCAATCTTAAAATCGAGTGTTATTTTTAAGTGCTTAAATATAAAAGAAAAGCATTTTTTTAAAAAAATCACCAGTTTGGTGACTATGTTCAGCTATATCTCAAAACTATTTTGAAGTACAAGAAATATTTTAGAGCATAACACAGATAACTGTCATAAAAATGTACTCCTACAAGGGTTTATGTATATTTAGAATATGATTTTGTCTATGGCTGTTAGCGTAAGGCAAATATTTTAGTCATTTTTCTTCAAATTTCTCAGTTTTTTTAAAAAAAACATTATTTTGAAAGCCTAATTTTACAATAGTTTCATAGTTTTGAAAACATATGCAGTTGAAAAATAACATTAAAATATATATATATAAGTTATTTTTCAAAAAAAATGTCTCCCAACACAGTCGGATACCTTAAGTCTGGTAATAATTATTATTAAATGGCATAAAATTTTTACCTTAAACTTTCACCTGTATTTAATCATTTCTTTGTAACTATATGTAAATACGCTTTTAATTTCTAATAAAGATAAGTTAGTTATTTAACCGAGCATTCTTTCTCTAAATTCATAACCCTAGCACACCGTCGACTCTCTAATTTCTATAAAGTGGTTGCTACTGCCGGGATTTTATTCCCCTGCAACTGTCTAATTTCTATATGAATGACGGTATAAAAGGATGAACATAATGATGAAACTAGTTTATTTGGACTAAAAATAGAATTTTAAACTTGCTATTTAAACGAGATTTCTATTAGAATTTAATATAAGAAATAAAGAGTAAAGAAGGATAAACGAACAGTTGCTGAGTCTGAGACTTAGATATTAGGTTCACTTTAATCATATTGAATTAATTTTCTCATATATTTATAAATCACATAAAACTTTCTATTATGTCTGTTATAATATTTTCCTACTTATAAAATTATAGCTACGGAATATTAAGATTTGTATAAATGTAAAAAGTAATGGGTTGTTAACTTTTTCTAGACATATTTAAGATATTTTTTATTATTAAGATGGAAATGAATAGGTGTGTCTTCTTGTAAAAATCGGTTTATTTAGTAAATCTTTAATATAATTTACATTGGGAAAAACAATTCGATTGCAGAGTATTATCAGGGGTAAATTTCGCAACTGAAATATTCTAACTAGTCAATAATTTAGGCTTTTTAATTTAAAAGAAACGCTATTAAAACTCAATAATATCTCTTAAATTTTCGTTTGAAAAAATGTGGCAACAATGACATCGTCATGGAAGTTAAACTGGATATGAAAATTATAATATTCAAGACAGAAAAGCAAGAATAATATTACGCGATTCATTAGCAAAAGATTCCGATGAAATTTAGCTCTTATCTAATTTGTAAACTCAACTAGTAAAATTTAACCCTCTGATTCCTAAGGCAATTCGAATAAAGGGACCTAAAAATACTGGAACGCCCGAGTTCCTCTATCAAAGATAAGGGAAATTCGCTTCCCACCTTAAAAATCATAATAACAGCTTTCACTGTGAGAATTCTAAGAAAACTCCCCTCTTCCCCAAACACATCTGGGCGAGCCACTCTAACGAAGAAAGCACTCGCCGCGAGTGTGAATCAATCACACTTTAAAAAAGGCGTGGAAATTTCAGAGTGACATTCGGATGTTTCAGACGGCTATCGTATTTTGCTTGAAGGGACGTATGGGACGGTCCCGTATCGATAGTTAACTGTAAGTTTTGGTGTAGACATTTAAGATAATCACTTTTTATAAGATCTAACATGCATGTCGTTTATCACCAATACTGGATTCTCCATAAATCAATATTTGAAAGTAATAATTGTTGAAAACTTGTTAGTTTTTAATTGCCTTCTAAAAACACAATGCTAATACTCGAAGCAAAACTTTAACGATTTTCGCAAATTTATTTTGGAAATGCAAAACGTCTAACACTCCCTCTTGATATATCACATGCATCACATTCTTTAACAATCCTGAATTCAACATAACTGGTAGAATAATATTGTAAAAAAATTGACAATTATTTTAGTTTCTAAGCACAAATCCTGCAATTAACTTAAAGAAAACTGTTTAAAACTTTCATCATCTTAGCAAATTTATTAGAAAGTACCTGAAATTTAATAGTTTCCAATATTTATTATATTTTGACAGAATATTATGAAGAGATATTATTCATTGTAACGGATTTACAAGCTTAAAATTATTCCTGAGTAGTTAGCAGTATTATCTCACTGAACTATTGTAAATGGCGCTAATGGTATCTACGAATTTTATCAATTGATTAATGATGCTAATGAATTATCTTAAGAGAATAAGAAAGCGTTTCACTATTTTCTGAGAAAAATAAACGACGTGATATCAATATAAAAAGAGAAATGTGCAAAGTTCATCGTTATAAAATGCTTGGTTTAAGATCTTGCTAAAAATGTTATAAAAGAAAATACCCTAGGTCATATGAATTTTTCTCGGATCTATTACAATTACGCACAATGTTTTCAACAGGTTAGAATCTCAAAATTTATATTCAGAAAATTTGCATTACATTATATTGTACCTTATATTGTCAATATACATGTAATAATTACCGTAAATAGACCATTTATTTTATTTTATTTAGTTTCCAGTGCTAAATCTTTCTAATTCATAACCATTGTCTCCGTTTATCTTCACCTTTTGACGATAATTCTTCATTAATTATTTTAAAAAAGTAGAACAATGAAAATATTCTTAGATATTAAATTGCATCACGTCTATTTAAAAATAATTAAAATCTTGAAATATGAATGGGGTCATATGACTATAGTAAATCTCATCTGATTTCATTCCACAAATCTCAGATTTATTTGAACCATTTATAAAATATTCTATTTAAATAATGAAAGTGTTATTTGTAAAATATTTGCTGCCTTGCGAATGATACCATGAAACCAAAGTTAATAAATTATTAATGGACATTACACGCAGGAAATTTAAAATTTATTGCACAGATTAAAATCTGATAAATTTTGTAAAATTATTTTCATTTGTGGACTTTCGGGAAAAAAGAACATACACACTTCAAATAAAGTTTTTGAACTTCCTACAGATACCTATGATCCATGGCAGAACTGTAAAAACAAGAGGTTTAACACTCTGACATCGAACGAGGTGATCTCGGGCGGTCTAACAAGTTCCCCTGAACAGCGACGAAAGTCGGTCTGAGGCGGTTGAGTTCTTTTGAGGGGAGGTGAGGTTCTAAGATGGCTTCGGAGATAAGCAAGATAGTGGGTCCAGTTATCCTTGTCCACCACAGCCCATTTCCGTGCGCTTAAGGGAAGGTTACAGCAGGGGGTGGAGTAGTGGGATAAATGACCACCCAGATTTGGAGAGTCCAATTCATGCCGCTTCCTTCCAAAAAAGGGGGTAAGAGAGGGTTAAAACGGGCTAAGAGAAAAAAGTAGCCTCGGTGTTAAAGAGTTAAAGGAGGAAACGAAGCACCAAAAAATCAAAACTCATTTTTTGTGCCTATCGTATGTTAAGATATCAAAAATCTTCGTTATCTTGAAAAAGGTGAGAAAACCACATGTTTAAACTTTCGTAGTAGGGGTTGGTGTACGGTACATTTTGGAAGGGTTGTTTTTACCACCCTCTGTTTCAAATTTCCACCCATTTTTCTTAGTTTATTACTTTAATGTGTTAAAGAACCATAATAGAGAGAAATGGAGATAAAAATTACAAATAAAATAGCAAAAAAAAAATGTATTGGACATAGAATAAACAAGCACATCTACCACATAAGGACTAAAATTTTCGTCGGTCGTGAATTGGTCAGCAATAGTATAAAATTTCTGGTAGTTTTCATTGAAAGAGTCCAAAACTCCTCTCACTGTACACAACGCATTAGTTTTTCTGTACGTGTACCTCTTTAGGAGGCACAATAAATTTCTTTTGCATGCTTGGAGGGGTGACGTACTGAGTTCGCCGACGTGACTCGAACAAAGAAAGAAAAGAAAAATGCTGAGAATGTAAGGCGGAAGTCAGACTGAACGAATCGGTTAGACTCATTGTACTTTGGGGATGCTCCTATTAGGATCGAGGCGGGAGCAGAGTGCTCAGGAAAGAAAAGTCGAAAAATCAAAACAAGAAAAATTTATTGGCTCATTGCGTACGCCAACCCCTCCTACTAAGGGTCAAAGAACTTCATAATATCCAACTGAAAAGGAAAAAAATTGTATGTAAGAAATTTAGGAAATCTGTATTTCCTTCCAGGAAACATTGTTTGTATTTATTATCATCTCCAAATTGTTGATTATTTTCTTTCTGTGTGAGAGTGAAAGACAATCAGAAAAAAATATCCACAGAATAACGCACCTTTAAATGCCTGCAAAATCTGTTTCTTTAGATGGCATATATCCATAATAAGCATTTTGGAAATCACCAACTTCTGAACAGGGCATCTTTAAAAATTTATGAATCAATGGTCCCGGGCGTCGCAGGAACATCTTCAAGGTAATCAGTCGTTCCACGATTGAAAGTTCAGAACAGAAATAAAATAAATTGAAATAGATGATGATGAAAGGTTAGCTTTTAATCCAAAAATAACTGCCTTTGAAAGACTGGTGAGACACACGTTTTTGAAATTAACCTGCCATATACCTGCAGATTCTTAGAGAGGCAACCTGTTCATTTACTATGATTCAGGGGTTACAACAAGAATCACGAGAAAAATTAATATTCTCAAGATCTTTTGTTTCCTAATAAATCCAAAAAGATAAAATAAAGAAGGAAATAATAATAAATAAATAAAAAATGCATAGTAATACAGTGTGTACACAAATGAAATGACTAATTTCGAAAATTAATTTTTAAAAACTAAAAATGTTGGAGCTAGGGATTTTTATTTAAATACGAGCGCACTTGAAGGTTTTTTTTCAGATAGGTAACACGGCGTTACGCCGTTCTAAATTTGCTACAGCGAGAAAATTCCGTACGCAACGGCTACCAATCAGCAGAAGCCGTTGCGTGTTTACTTGTTTCTTTTTTTAGTTTTTCTTGAAAATCACGAAAACTTCAGTTCCCACACTACATGTGAATTAAGAAATTAAAAAGCGTAAAATTCCCTACAAATTTATGCTTTTATTTTTCTTCCAGTTTTAATATTTTCTCAGATAATGGCACAAATATTTGATTTCCAGTAATTTACGACACCCTAGACCACCGAAATTTGTTTGTTACCTATCTGAAGAAAACCTTCTGATATGCGGTCTCATTTAAAGAAAAACCGTTGTTCCAATATTTTTAGTTTTTTTAAATAATTTTTGAAAGGAGTCACTTCATTTGTGTACACCCGTATTTCTGAATCTGCTACATTCATATTTTTATTAATTCATAGCATCAGTTCAAAAAAATAAAAAATAATTACTACTGGATCAGATTTACTAACAGCTGTAGGGGAAAAAATGAGAACGATATCATTCAGGTGTTAAAATAAGAATCGCTAGGTAAAAAAGTTATAATTATTCTCAACATCTTTTGTTTCCTTATATATTCAAATCAGTGAAGAAGAAATGCACATTAATTCTTTTGAATCTGATACATCAAAATTTTTAATAAATCATAGCATCAGATCATTCACATAAAAATAATTACTACAAGATTAGATTTACTAATTGCTCCAGAGAGGAAAAAAGAATTTGAGAACAGTATCAATAGTTATTTAATTTTGTAAATGCATTGCATTAAAGTTCCGCTGTCGAAGGAGACAGTCTAGATCAGCATAATCGAAGAGACCTCACCGGTACTTCTATCAGATTAATTGAGACGCGGGGGAAATAAAACTGATATGCCCTCGGAGAAAAATGTGTCCAACTGTCATTGGATTGCAATCAGTGACGGCTGGAATTCGAATTCCCCTCTCCTTCATTTATTTAAACGAGCCACGGCGCTGCTTCGCTGTGTTTGACAAATACGTGCTTGGTCCCAGCCAGAAATAAATCTCGACTGCCAGAATGTCTCCCTTCTCGGACTTGGGCAGATGGACCTTTTCCCTCTGTGGAAGGGGGTTGGCTGGGCCCCCGCCTCTCCACCCGCTATCCGGGCCGCAGGCGCGGGGGTGAGAGAAAAGTGTTCTCCAAACGTTCATTAGTTACGTCAACCCAGTTCTCTAGCCTTCATCTCTACACACACTCCAATATGGGCAAGAGAGATAGAGGAGTGTAGAGAAATTATTTGTTTGGGAGAGGTGTTCTCCCAGTTTGAGACAAGTTCAGTTTTCCAATAAAAGAACGAGAACAAGAATTGGTTTATTTATAAAGTGCATAGAAGTGCTATATTAGAATTCGATTGGAAATTTCAAGTTTATAAGAATTCAGTTTTCGTTCTTTACTTGTGGATTACCTGTGTTTGAATGTTTTCTGTTGGTATAAAGATGACCCGTACATTTTTAAAACGAGAAAATTGATTTTCTATTATTTTCTTCAAAAGTGAATCCACTTGTGGTGCACTTAAATAAGAAACGATTTTTCTGTAGTGATTTAAAGGGAGTTGAATTTGAACTTTATTGATTTCAGTCAGTAATTTAACATGTAATATTTCTGAACGACATGAAATTTCACTTTGTTTCCATTGAAAATTTCCATATCAATTAATTTAAAAGAATTAAAAAAAAGTCATGTGTTTGACAAATATTGTTTTTATAATTCGGTCTAATATTTGATACTGGCAGATTTCGGCGACCAGCTTGTTCACCAGGAATATACATTCAATTAAATATTTTATGTGTAATTTGATATTCTTGATTCCCTTCACAAAGTAATTTTAAATTTCTATTGTGATAGACGTTTAACACATGTTCCTTCAGTACTCCTGACTCCAAGTTCGGGGGAATACAGTGGTCATAAGTAGTCTTGTACCTGTTCATGAACGTCCTTAATGGAGTTAAGTAACTATCTGTGTCATGTAACATCCAAGTGCGCACTGTCGGCATCAACTTCACTCTCTTATTTCTCCTTCAAAACATGCATTTGATTTCAACATTAAAATGGCGTGGGACAGTTTACTTCCAGCATCATATTAGCTGGATGAAAATATACTTATTAAAACATAGTATTAAACATTAGGATATTACTTTAGCCTTCAACAATGAAAGAGAGTTATGCAATTAAATATTTGTTTAAACTTA
>BGPR01020880.1:0-27282 GCA_013235015.1 Araneus ventricosus | reverse complement strand
TAATAAATGGAGCAACACATTAAAATTTCTATTTCTAGCTCAGTGTTCTACATTTTAGAATAGCTTAATGAATGCAGTTTATACAACTTTAGAATAATTACTAAAATAATTTAATACAACTCACAGAGTTTCAACATAGTATGCAAAAGAATGAACGTTGTATTTAAATTTTCATAGCAATTCTTCTTAGAGTACATTAAAAGCAAAAAGAACGGGTTTCAAAAAGAAAAACAAACCTTCAATACTCTAAAAAAATCTTAGTTTCATCTAAATTTTTTTGTTGTAGTTATTTCATTCTCGGCTGACAAGGTAAATCTATCTTCTTTTTTGAGATTTGTTGTGAAAAAAACCTAACAGAGTTTATTTTAAGATTCTTTTACAAGCCCTTATTTAATTTTTTCCCTGTTTTCTTTTTTAAAAAACAAATGAAAATTCATAACATCTTACATGAACTGTCAGATTTATAGGATTACTTTGTTTTTAGCAAGGAATGTTTTTAATGTGGTAAAGTTAATTCTTTTTAATAAGAACGGGCTTGTGCATAATTATAAAATATATACAATAAAACTGGAAAAATTCACATTTTTGGTAAGTTAATTGTAAAAATTTATTTCGTTAGATTAATAGGTATTTTATGCTGAAGAGATGTATTACGGATATCAATTTCTGAAAAAGGCATACGGAATTTTCTTCACTTCTATTATTTGTACTCCAATTCAATAATAATTGTTTTAAAGTGACGCAATAGAGAAGTAATTTCCAACCAATTTTTCTCAGAAAAAAATCACTTTTTCTTCCATTTTTAAAAACATTCATTCTTAAAAATATATTACTAAGATTATGTGCTATTTAGATGCGTACAGAAGAATCAATTTCGATTTTTGCAAAAAATAAATTTCCGTTATTACTTTCATGATAAATGCATTATTTTGCTTAAACTCTTCCAAGTATAAAACGAATTTTCACTTAATGTATTTTTATTTGAAACAACAATGAAAAATACGTACTGAACGTATTTTGAACCCTTTGCACTCCAGAAGTGACACTGCCAGATGGTGCATCATTTTGACGTTTCTGGATTCCGACGGTTAAAAAACTGCCTAAAAAGTTGTAAGATGTTGTAGAGTAATTTTTCAGGAAGCAGAAATTACCCGGACCTTGGCCGAAGCCGCATGGCACAAAAGACAATCTGTCCACTCCTTGTCTAAAAACACGAAAAAACGAAATTCGATTCTGGCTGTAGACATCAGCAGTCGAAAAAAGAAGCACAGTGACATTTTTCAGGAAAAATGAACTTACACAAACATATTTTTTACGTTGTAAAGCAATAATATGATATCTTGTTAATCAGTGACTAATTACGCATCTAATTACAAATTTTATCTTTTCAGAGTGCGAAGAGTTAATATCCACAAATAATGACAGCGAAATTGTTTGTGTCTGACTTTCGATGATTTAGAGAGCAGACCGCTTCACCCAGAGCAAACAAAAACATTCATAGTAGTATTTATTGTTATGCTGCTTTATTTTCTGTAATGTTTCCGGTATACAATATTATTTATATTATATTATATATTCATTGAAGTTTCCTGTAAAATGTCATTTTAAAACAGATGAAAAAATATTTCTCATCTTAAAACAATAATAAGAGTTCTATTTACTACATTGCCCCATACGTCCAGTATTTTCATCGGAGATTTTATATTACATGCAAAAGGAATCGTATATAATAATCTTCTGTTCTGCGTTCCGTCATGATTCCTAAAGCGTAAGTGTATCTATATATAGAAAGAAGATATCGAATTTCATTTCTCTTATCTTGCAGAATATTGTTAGAAGTCGCTTTATTTGTATGCAATAGCTAAAGAGTATATAATGGAAACAGAAGAAAAGAGAAATAAATATTTGAGACTGAAAATTTTTTTCAATAAATACGACGAAAATCAGGAAGGGAGAACGATATCATTCGTATCTAATAACAAATATTTTTTTCTTTCTCATATAAATCAGATCGCGGTTTTGAATCAATGCTAAACATGTATTTTCAAACACAGATTCAGCATTGAGGGACACAGTACAAAATTAATCTTATCAGAATATCATTCACTTTATTATTCCTTGCATTAAAAAATAAATAAATATAATAAAGAAACATATATAAAGAAATGAGCATCAGCTCTGGTTTTATGCTATCCTCGTTTTTTGTTCTGTATTGTTTTTTAGGAGAAAAACATTCCTTCGGATTCAATTATCGTATTTGTTTCCTTCTTGTTTGAATCTGAAATTGAAAAAAATATTTATAGTAGAAAAACACATTACATAGTTCTTTCATTTTAATTTAGATACAAATACAAGAATGATAAAAACAAAGTGTATCAAAATATTGTTACTATCAAATGGAGACAAAGAAAATAAAAAAGATTTGTTACAGTCAAAAAGATTTTTAAAAAATGCGAGTAATTGATTTTTATTACAAAATAGACAGTTCTTTCAATTTTCAACTACTACTCATCTAACCATTTAATTAAGAGCTTTCATTATAGTTAATTTATTTTTTTAGACTTTATGGAAAGGTTATTGATAAAATTATAAATTCCTTTCTTTAAAATAATATTACAAAAATTTGCTTTTATTTATTTCTAATATCCAACCCGTTTTGATTACAGTTATCCAAACCTTTGGAGGAGTGGGAAGGGGTGTGTATAAATGTATGTTTCATTCATTTTTTATATCTCACAGATTTAAAAAATGCTTGTTTGTGTTATAATATTGTTTTGTGTTATAATTCATATACTTTTATTGAAATATTATTTATTGTTTTTCATGTAGGGTCTCAAAATACCTTGCTCTTATAAGAAGAAGAAACTTTCTTCTTCTCACAGTCAAGGCGACTCGAGAGCAGCTGTCTTTGTAGATGTCGAGAAGATTTAAACGTTTAGGGTAGCTGCATATTTATGAATTCCCCACATCTGAAATGTACCATGGAATTGGAGATTGCGATTGTCCAGTATAACGAAAAAAAGAAGATGGCTGGCCTACTGATTAAACAAGGTTATCGATGGCCTTATATTAAAGTCATTATGGCCTGAAATAAAAGTCAAAAACAGGCTTACTTTGTAACAAACAAGAAATTAAAACTTCCTTGCAAGAATATTTTGGAGAGAATAAGCGAAAGGATAGGTATCTCAGTAATCTTTCAGGACATGATTGATACTAGGATTTAAGAACTTGCGCCAATTAATTTCTTTATAAAACGAAATACATTTACCATGCTAAATGTAGATACATTCAATAGTTCAGTATTTAATTAAAAAAAAGTGAGAGGAAACACAATATTTCAACTTAACACTAAATAAAATTTTAATTATAAACAAACATAAGTTAATTGTAAACTGAGAGAAGAAAATATGGTTTTGGAGCTGTTAATGAGGTTGAATAATGTAAGTAAGCTAGCAACTTTATGTGATATATTTGTTTTATTTTCATCTGTTTGGTTCATTAAAAAAAGAGTAAGAATGTGGAACACATTTAATTGGTTACAGTTACCCCACCTGACCTGTAATATCTTCATAGACTTCCAATTTTTAGGTAACTTTTAATCTATTTAGAATTCATAAAATTTCTTTTAAAGAAAGCTTAACGAGGTGCCTTATAAATGAAGTGTGAATAATCAAAATCACTTAAAATTCCTTTCGAAAATTTCGATAAGACTCCCTCTTTATTTTTCTAAATAAGTCGTTTATCAACAACATATAATAAGATATTTTTACATTCAATGATATTCATTTAATACTGACTTAAATTATTTAAAGGAAGACAAATTCCGTAATAATCTTTAATTTACCCTTCTCTTAGTATTTTGGAATCGATTTTTTACATCTGTTTTAATAGTACGTTTAGTACAATTATTTGTAATACATTTTGACTCAAACTAGAATGTGTTTAGCTATTTTCGACTAATTATTACCAAACTACTATTTTTGTTATTTATATTGTTTTTCATTTTTATATTTAAAGAATGTGCCTTTTCTTATTTTTTTCTAGAATGAAATTTTGTCTATCCTCATTCAAATCTTGTAAAAAATAGAAAAACTTCTTTCTATCAGTTCTGTCTTAGGTTTATACAAATAATAAGATTTAATTGGATGTTCCAACTGAAACTGTAATGTTTTATAAATTCTAGTTTTAAATGAAAATAATCCCTACGAAACGGAAGAAAATAAAACTAAAAACATTCCCTAGAAGGGAGAGTGATTTAATTTATAGTGTTCAAAAAACTGTTTATGAAAAAATCGAGTAAATATCAAATTTTTATTATTTTTCCATTTCTTTGGCTGAATCCAATCTTAAAATATTTTAACACAATTCTTGCACAGTATCAAATGTGCAATATTTAATATAATTTATACAATTATACTTTATTCATTTTATTATCTAAAAATAAAATAATTTTTATTAACTTGGTTAGATTTTCTGTAGGATTGAATTTTATTCAAATTACAGGATTTTAAAAAATCACAAGGAGATACGATATGTAGTCGTTACGAGTATACAACATACGTGATACACGTAGCTAAGAAGGAGCAGGATGGAAAAAAAAGAACTTGGCATCTGCTTTTGGTAATATTTTAAGTTCCAAGAACATTTTTTAAATTTCTCTTATATTTACAGAAAGATCAGTAGATTTTATCCGTTTACAGGCCAACGTTCTTAATTGGGAAGATAGAATTGAAAATTCATTTAAAAACAAAATATTTTTCATATTGTTTTGTAAAAATGTTAATTATAATTGAAAGTAAGGCTGACTTTTTGTTATGCAAGTTATGCTTCAGAAATAAAATGGGTAATGCACAGAAATTCTTAAAAATTTCCTTTTTTTACATTTTAATTTGTATGTAGCATAAAAATTTCTAAAAAATTAGAAAAACGATCCAGAATTTCTAAAACTCCGTGCACATGGTTAAAAATATCTACATTACTAATAACATATAAAATATAACTATATAAATAAGAAACACATTTGCTATAATTCATTCAAATTTTATGTTTCCAATTGGGAACATTGGCCAGTCGTGACCATTCAGTGAAGGAAGGAATTTCTCTATTGTGAGTTCCCATTGAAAGGAAAATTGAAAGGACAATTCTCGTGTAATTCAAGGAAAGGAAACCCCCTTTTGTTGTTATAAGGTTAATACTTGAATTTTGGCGATAAAAGAACATATTTTGATCTGTAATCTGGGGTGGTGGTGGCAGTTTTAAATGCGTCGGATAAGTGAATGTGTATCGCCGGAGTGATAACTGTGTAGTGATTGTTTACACTAATTAAATCTCCCAATACAACTAATTAAAAGATATTTTCACGCAGAGAAGAAAAAGGTACGAATAGAACAACAAAATTGGATTCACAAATAGAATTCTGGGCTAGGTGGGGTTTATAAATTGTATAAAAATCTAGAAACTATCTCCACAACTTCAAAAAAAGTAATGGTGTTTTTTTTTATTTGAAAATGTACTAAATATAGTTCTTGTTCCTGAATGGCTATTGCGTACAGCAACTCACGGGAAACATAACCAACTTATTCATCTGGAATTTTGTCTATAAGTCACAATTATCCTTTTACGAACTGCGGAAAAAAGGATGGACCTCAAACACGACCAAAAGATATCGGTTGTATATCGCAGCTCAAAAGTGATAGTCATAGATTGCCTTCTTGCAATAACTCGGGGTAATGTGCATAATTCGGAGAAAATACAAGATTACAGTTCAATAAGGGCAAAAAAGGGTATTGCATTTGAACTACTTCCCAGAGTGCCATAGATACCGTAATACAATTTCATTTTTACACTTTTAGGTGCAAAATATATTTTTATTTATTTAAGTTCATAAATTTTCAATTTAAGTCATATGTGCGCTTAGTTAAAAAATATTTTTACAATAATTTGCTTATTATTCAGTCTGATCACCATTGTTATCCATTTTTACGTCTAGTGTAATAAGCCTAATCAGAAGTGGCCACTGTTCCCAATTGGGAACATTGCAAAAAACGTAAATAATAATTTTTTATTCATATTTTAATGATTTACATCTCTAAAGTAAAGCATTAGAAGGTGAAATATGTAAAAACTGATTAAAAATTAATCTAAATCTGAATTCGATCTGTAAACGGTTAATTGGAAATACCTTTTTATAAAAACTCAGTAAAGATATTCAACAAAAACCAAGTTTAAAAGGATATGACATATCTGTTTTGCCATAAATAATAAGAGTTTCGATAGCTTGTCAGGACAAGTTATGCTTGTGAAAATTAGATTTCTTTTTTGATATTTTCCATTACATTTAGATACATTTAAACTTTGAAACTTTATTCGAAGTCTCTTGACAAATATCCTTAAGAACTAAGCAAATTATCAATTGTTAAAAATGAAAGAATACAATATTTTTGTGTATTAGATTTTATAAGTGTTATCGAAAAGATAACTGTAATAATAATAAAATTTTCGGCAAACACGAGACCATGTTAAATTCTTTTTCAAAACTATTTAATAAGTCGAGTAATTAATTATATTAAGAAAAAATATTTACATTTATATTTACTTACTGCACCATTTCATACTTAAAAATATATTTTCAACACAGTTGTAATGCGGGCGAATCTAATGCAAATTATTTCTGAGATCAATGCAGCAGATAGCACGCAATTTAAATCCCATAAAATTATAAATTCGGCTTAACATGCGTTTTGAAAGGAATAAATATTTTGTTTCGATCCTTCTTCCTCCATCAGAAGACTGCTGTCAATTCAAAGATGTGCTTGTTGCTGTCTCGAAGCCCGTGTTTAAAAATCGACGATTGTAGGATATTGAATTCCTAAAAATCCCTACTCGAAAAGTACTGAAAAATTTTGTGGTCGGGAAATCGTCTTTTCTCCTCAAAGCAATAAAACTTTTAGCCCTTTTTATTTTAAAGATATTCAGTCCTATTGCTCAGACTTCTCTCTTCGGATATCGTCACATTTCAGAAAGAATTCCGTCTCCTTTTTCAGACGTAAATTGATCACCGGGACGAAATTTTAACCCAGGTGTCACTTGTGAAATACGAAAATGAAAATAAATTTTTTGTAAATGTATTACCGAGGTTGGTGACAGTTTTGGTAAAGCAATATAGGTGAGATTTCTTTCCATGCCCTAGTTGGCAATTATGCTGCGATTTGTTTTAATTGTATGGAAAATGTCAACGGTTGGACTCCTTTTTGAAGTATCTGCAAGGCACTTCATATACTTTTATTATGGCAAAAATATTTCTTCATTATTTTGAAATAAAAAACTTTTTATTTATACATCGTCCAGCTTTTATGTATGTTGATAATCTCACCTTCTTTAATTACTTTTTATTTAACAGTAGCTTTGAGAATACTTACCCTGAGACTTTTTTAAAAAATAAATAAATAATTATTATTATGAAGAGTTTTAGGATGCAGAAGAAGTTATATTAGATAAGTTGCGTATGCATATTTTCGACAAAATTATAGATTTCAATAATGCTATGATGAGATACGCTTTTTATGGCAATACAGCATTTCAAACCAAATCAACTGGTGCAAAATTCTGAATCAGCTATTGCGAATGGACACCATTTTCTTTAAGAAAAATAAGCAATCCAAACAATTTAACATGTTCTAAGACCAACTAATAAAATAGCGGTTTCACTCTAAATCTCCTTTAGACATTTCTCAGTCGGAAATTTTTCTTTCTCTTCCGCTATTTTTTTACACTTTGCTTTCGGCACTCGTACAGCAATGCAGGAAACTAGGCAAAATTTCTTTTCGAGTTTTTGGAGGATTTATGCTTTGTATATTATTTTAGATATATGCTTTTATAACTTACTCGTTTATATATTCTTTGATTCGATATTTCTGTTTTCAGAGGGATAAATGGTCTTTAAAGAACGTTTAATCGTGGGTAATTTCTCTATGAACGTTTCAAAACACACATTTAATATTGGAAGTGCCTCAGACAAAATTTCAGCTCTTAAGTTTTCAATCTTTTTTTAAAAATATCAATAAAACATGGAAGCATGAGTTACAAGACATGTTAAATATAAATACAAAATAACTACCTTAAATTTTTCAATTTTTTTGTTGTTAATGAAGTAAATTCTGCAGCTCTTCATAGAAAAAGTTTATTTTTATATGTAAGATCTGAAATATTTTTTATAACACAAAGTTTTTCTGGATAAATTATGTATCAGATAAATTCTGATTATAGAGTAGAAGTGCCTCATAATGGAACTCCTTGATATATGATTTCTGACCATTTATCAAGTCAGACACTACGGTTATATGTTCCCAGAATGTTCTGAGTTTATTACATTTAAGAAACATTATTTTAATACTGCAAACAGTTACTAAGCCTAACAGTTAAAATCAGAAATATTTGGTTATTTTTTAACAGAAGAGTTGTTTTAAATCATGACAATTTACATTAATCAATGTCCAAAAATATCTTGAACATTTTGAAAAATATTAAAGATTAATGTATAAGTTAAGCAGATTTGTAATAAAGTAGCCCAGTTTTTATATAGCAGTAAGAATAAAATAACAAGGAGTAAAAAAAGACAATTCTATTCTATTAAGTCAGAAATGTTCATTGAAAAATTAGACTTAACTAAAATAACACCTATTGTACTTCTGAAATGGGCGATTTTGTTACATGTAAAGTTGTATGGCATAGGAAGAGTAATAAAGTGAAGCAATAAAATGAAATTCCTGTAATATCCCTCACGTCAATAAAGCTAACTTTCTCGTCAAGAGCATTATCAGCGAATTTAATATGTTCTCAGATACTCTAAGAATTTCCAGATCCAACTTGAAATGAAATTACTTTATATTTCATATTATGTTTATGTATATCATCAGTATGTATATCATCTATAACCTATACGGCAATTCTTGTAAATGTATATCATAAATTCGGACAAAAATTATTTCGAACTGGATGTCATACTTTCGGATAAAGGGAATACTTATCAAAATTAAGCATGCACATTTAATTCTAATTATGCTTCCTTACACGCAATTCTACTGAGTATAAATTTAGGATATGGTTTATGTAGCAACCGATTTCTTAATGTATAAACTAATCTTTAATTGCCACGTCATTTCAGCTTATAATGAGCCCATTTTCCTTGCAGGTTATTTAATTAATAATTCTTTGACTTTATGTATAAACTAAATTGCCCAGTTGGTAGCGATGATTTAAATTTCCTCTCTGTTTTAGACCATATATTCAGAAAGCTTTAAATGGATTTCATATATATCTATGAAAGTTTAAACGTAGTACTACGTTCCTCTCAGTGGGGTCTCAGGAAGGAATTTGATCCACACGCCAAAACGCCACAAAATTTGGTATGGGAGATCCTCTATACCTCGGTAACTACACATGTTGAAAACATAACTAATGTTTATTTTATAGATAAAGGGTAACAACAGAAGTTACAAAAAAACTTATGAGAAACTTCAAGAAACAAAAGAGTCAGGCGAGTAAAGTTGTCCCACGTTTTCAACATCAGCGTCTATTTCAAAAGACAGCCTCACGTCATTTTTTTTAAAGTTTAGTTTGCTAATAACTATAAAAATTATTTAGAAGAGGAATTATGATTTGAATTGTGTAGGGGAAAAGTTCCAGAATAAAATTGAATTTCCCATAGATGATGACTATCAATGTTATTTTGGAAAAAGTGAAAATTTCTGTTTTTTCTTATTCACTAATTTGTTATCGACGTTCAGCTATTCCCTCATCAATTGTCTTCACAAATTTCAAATTATCTAAAATATATCATCATACCTTAACTTTTTAATCATTGATTTTTAATCAAAAATGCAGTATTTAAGTTATTAAATTTTAATTCACTTTTATTTGTTTCTTAATAAATAAAAAATGCCGTTTAGAATGAATCTAAATTTGCTAATTAGATTAATTCTAAACTATCTTTTAGGTTCGTGATAGTTCAAACTGCAGGAATGTAGTGTCTGAATATTTCTGTTCCTGGCTCTGCATTCCTACCAAAATGACAGAATAAATAATGTTAAATTAAGCAATTAGCCTCTTAATTAACAACTTCTTAATTAAATGTACACACTTCTAAAATGAAGTCAATAATCCATTCATAATGCAGGAAATATGGATGTTTATAAAAATTTCAATTAGAAAAATTAAAATCATAAATCATCGCATAAATTTTGTTAAGATATATGAGAAGCAAAAACATGCTCATATGATATTTGAAAATTTCAAGTATAACAGTTTTATATATATATACAAGATATTAGATTATGTTACAAATATTACAAGTGTTCATGAGTATTTAGAAAATTTCTGACCACTATACAATTCAATATAACTATTCAAAGATAAAGTTCAAATAATTTCAATTTGTGTACAACCCCTCATCTCGTAACTTCTCTTGGATAGGAGCTAAAATTCTCCTCGTTGTAATGCCGATATCTTTCTGAATACTATTAATATTGAACTGATTTTTTATATAAGTTGTCCTATATATCTGATATTAAAGTTGTAAAAGGAAAATTACGCTATGTTTCGCGCATGCGCAGCAAAAAATCATTTACTATAAATGCTCATATTTCTTGTTATATCGAAATTGTTTTCCGAAATTTTTACACAATGATTCTGAATATTTTGTTATTTTTTCTGTTAGTTTATTGTAATATAACAAAAAAACTGTGCATGTTATAAGTAGAAAACAGGCGGGGAAATTTGGGATTTTTTAAGAAAATCTTTATATCCTCCCTAATATTTATGCTCAGTTTACGAAAATTCCTGTAAATATTATTCACATTAAACATAACCATATCTGAAAGCTTCAGCTTGTAATCAGCATTCTGTGAAGCGGGGTGGTCCAAAGTTTTCGTGTCTTCATGGGATTGTAGACGATCCCCTAATTGCCCTCAGGACTGAATCTTCAATGTAATGTCTCAGTTACAGTCTATTCTTCACATGGTCGAAGTTAAAAGGCAGTCAGTTAATCCTTTCCGGAGAAATTCTAAAAAATGTCAAAATCTTAAATTGCCCGGATACTTTTGGTCATATATATATATATGTAAAATGATTTTTTTTGTTGTAGTCGTTAAATAAAGAAAAGGCCGAGCTATTAACCAATTTCTATTTATTGTTCATTATTCAACATATTATGAGAGTGGCAGAATATACGTACAGATCGTATCAATGTTCAAGCCAAAAAGAGAGCAGAAAATCCCTCAGAAGCATTTTCTCAGATTAGGGATTACATATAGACACGTGATCAAAGCGAAGGGAATATTAGCTATTTTTAGTATATTACGTAAGTGTTTTAGGGAAACGTCTGGCGCCGAAAGGACGCCGAATTCGATATTTTTGTGTGCGCGTGGAAGCGATTAAAATATTCTTTCAGTAATAAATATGCCAAACGAGAGATTTAATATACCTTCAGCGCGGGAAATATAACGAAACTGGAGTTTAAAAAAAGTGATTTTGGAATACATTAATATTGTACTAAGATTTTAAAATATATAATATTAGAATTTAAAGTAAAATTAAGTGAGATTATTAAATATATATATAAAAGAAGCAAGCATAATAGAAGAACAATAAAATAACAAACTTTCGTATCATACTCGAAAAAACATGAAAAATTGAATCGAAAGTATATCTGAGTAAAGATAAAGACAAAAGTCAAGATAAAGATAAGGGAATAGTGTCAAACGGAATACAATAGAAAAACCCGCAAATGTGTGAAAAGAAAATCAATAGTCTGATATTTTATCTCAAAAATGCATCTTTTAGACATTTTTCACTGGTTTTTCATATTTTTTGATATACTTCATTATTTCTCTACGCTTTCTATTGATATCGCTCTCTATTTAATCTTCATCGTTCCGAACATAATACATTTCCCTGGAAACAGCAAAGTTAGGCGCGAAACTTTTGACTCAATATCCCGTAAACACCCCCTTCAATGCTAGTCACCGCCATAACCCTCCACCGTCACTTCAGTTTCCGAGCTTCTGGTAAGTAAAAGAATTTATTCTAACTTTGCTCTAGCTTTTTGTCACATCGTACTTTTGTTTTTATTTATCTAAACTCCTCGCTTTGCCTTTTTGATATTAGGCATCAAAATCAATGTTTTAGGCCTTACGGGTCACTGATTGCATGGAAATGTCAAACTCTTTATATTTTTAGCAGTTCACAATGATTTCATCCCCTGACGAAACGTCATTGTGCTCTAACTGCGTTTTCATTTTAAGATTTGTACTTTATAAATCTTTTAGCCGCCTTCTGCGACCAGCTTGTTCCTCAGGGAATATGATTTCAATTCAATCTTACATCATTTTATATTCATGGTTCTCTTAACAACATAATTTTAAACTTCAGATTGTGATAGATATTTAACCCATGTTCTATTAGTGACCATGTACCTGTTCTGTTCATTGTCTACATAAATGTCCCTAATGTAGTCAAATTACTGACTATATCCCGTAACCTCTAATTCCACGTTGGCGGCACTATCATTACTTTCTTATTCCTCTTAAAAAATATGAATTAGACTTCAACATTAAAATGACGCAGCACATTTTATGACCAGCTGCGTGTTAGCTGGATTAAAAAATGTTGAAAAAGGAATAAAAACACATCAACCAAAACCTTTCAGCTTATGCCTCTTAATGTAAGCAAAGCAATATGTCTGAGAGCTTGGTTTACAGATTTAACAAAAATGTTAATGAAATAAAATATGAAAGCAAAATGTATTAGGATCCTATCTCAGATTACAAAACGAAAGAGAAAGTACATTGTAGTATGTAGTTAAAAAATGAATCTTCTTAACGTGGCTGCATTTAAATTGTTTCAGGAAATTCCATCGGTTAAGGATTCGATTAAAAAATAAATTTAAAGCCTAAAATCTGATTACACACTATCTTTATTGGTACAACACATAATGTAATAGAAATAATATAATAATTTCTTTTGTAGCCTTTTCTACAATTTTGCACTAGTATACTAAGTAAACGAGGAAATACATTTTAATTTCACATACATTAACTCTAACTTCATAAAGCCTCCTGCATTCTAGTTTCTTCCTGGTTATGGGCCTGTGCACTAATATATTTCTTTTAAACTTACAGCAATATATTTGATATGGAAGCTAAAGGCATCATAAAAACGGATTGAATATAACAATTTTTATTTGTGGTAGAGAGGTATATATTTTATTTGCTACAATTAATCAATAAACGTTACTGAAATATACCACAACAGAAATTATTAAAATACAATAAGTTCTAACAGCACAGACGCTGTTTCCTCGAAATTTATTCTCCAATAGTTCAGGTTTAAAAATGAAAAAATCGAGGAAGAAATCATGAAAAGCTATAACTTCTTCAATTGCTTAGCTCATAAAATGTTCCCAATTCGACATATATCTTCGAAATTTTTGGACATAAATTCAGGATTACATTCTGAATTCTTTCCTAACTCCTCCTGTTATCTGAGTTCCAAAGTCAATATGTAGAAAAGAGCAAAAGAAATAAGTAAACCCCTTTAGAGGATCTCAAATTCCATATGTCCTCTCCCATAGCAAAAAGCTCTTTCCCTAGACGAATTCGCTGCTGCTATACAGGCTTTATTTTTGGAGGGAATTATTTCTTCTGGTTCGCTTTTCTACGCGAATCTGAGAAAGCCATATGTTACAAAAACTGTGACTCTTTTTCCTTCCAAACATTGCCTTTAGAAAAGACGTATGAAATACAGTGCATCTTTTATGCTGGGATTTTTTTTAATCCACCGTTTTCAGGGGTTCCTCATCTAACAGTCATGAGAATTTCCGTCGGACAAAAGATCAGTTCAGCGAAATGACACTCCGTTTCTTACTGATTCAGAAATCTTTTGATTTCATTTTTTAATGAAACTGAATAATTAAGTATATTTCTTGGTTTCCATTCTTCGCTTTAAATTCCGTTTTGTTCAAATATCCTGATAAATATAAAGTATTGTCATCGAATTTGAATTTAAAAGAATTCTAAAATCTATTTTCGACAAGTAAAATAATTTTTTGTCATGCGGATCTTTGATTGACAATTATATCAATTAATGTTTTTAAAATTTTTCTTCAATAAAATAATGGGGGGTTTTGTATTCATGGCAAATGGAACCGCCTGATTTTAAAAGTAGTCTTCTGCAGCCTTGGAAGGAATTATTATTATTTTTCAAACTTAATTTGATGGATGTTGATACATTATTTGGTGTAAAAACGGGACTTCTGACATTCAGGTTCTTGTCTAAGTAAAGCATCAAAGATCCCGTATGATGTTAGAAAGGTTAACTTTTCTTCGATACAGTAATGCTTTTTTGTTTTCATGCCTGTAGGAACCGCTTGATTTTAGAAGTAGATTTCTGCAGTCTTGACCGGAATTGTTAGTATATTTAGTTCTTAATTGTTGAAGGTATATACATTATTTAGTGCAAAAACGGGACTTCTGACATCCACAGTTTTCGTATGATGTTAGAAGGGGAGTTCTCTGCAGAAAACCCCTTTTAACATCAATTTTTCTGTTCTTCGCTAGATTTCAAATCTCCTTTTCGGTCAAGCGGTTCACAGGGGAAAACGTTCTCGAACTGGGTTGTTAATGAAAGTAAAAATACTACAAGCAGTTACTCTTCATTTATAGTAGAAAACATGATAAATTAAAGAAATTTGTGTTGGTGAATACATGATATTCACATACAGAACGAAAAGATGCCATGTCAAGACGAAAAAATGCCCGAAGTTTCCTTTTCGAGATAATTCAGCTTTTTTTCCCCTTTTAATTAAAGTTTAAAAAATTATAACTTGCTTATTTTTTTCAAATATTCACTGAGTAAAAGAGATTATAATTTTTCTTTTCAACTTTTATGTTTCCATGACAATTTGAAAAAATCATTAAAATTACGAACTCTTGAGAAATTAAACAATACAATTATTGCATATTTCCAAGACATCGTCTTCTTCCTTGCAGAGGAAGCTGCATCTCATGAGATTATTCCTTTTTTTTACCTGCGTTTTCGGATAACAGAACAGAATGCCATCTCTTACCCTCGTGTGCTTGACCACTACGGTCACTTGATTGCTTGTTCTCGGATAACGTAATATAAGATAACACCACTCCATGCCCCTGCAATTAGAACCTTAAGGTTATTTAAGCAGTGTCGCGGACATGAAGAGGAAGAGAAATCACAACAACCGAGGGGGTGACCTTGTTTTGACCTTGCCAAATTCCATACTCTGCTACCTAATTATAAAACGCAACAAGTTTACAAATGTTAACATTAGCTATTCCATTTGGAAGGATTGATATTGTGCGTCAGATTATAAAAAATAAATTGGTAACACTGAGCATGTTGATAAATAAAACTTTGAAAAACACAAAATTACTCAATTGCACATGAAATAACTGGACTATAGTAAAAACTACATGCTATGGAAACACTGTAAGAGTACGGCCACACGAGCGGTTCTTCGCCGTTTCCCCGCGGCGGCTATTTCCCTCAACGGCTGTATCCAAACCGAGCCGGTTTTTTCTGACGCGAGCTGTCATTTGTTTCTGCTTTCTAGTGCAACAGAGTGGGGAATTCAAACAGTTGTTTGTGTGAAACGTTTGATGCATTAGAAGTGTATAAACAAAAGATTCATTCCATTTATCTCGTTCTTGAAAACGAAACAAAAGTGCTTATCATTTCATTAGAGTTTTTTTCCCCTGACATTCTTCCTCTTCACCTAAAAAAATCAAAGATAAATTATAAGCTCTTAAATATTTCTTTAAAGTCAGAAGGTAATCAAAAGAATTCCTGCTTTAATTTGAACCATATTAATTCCTTTTACCATCAACGCAATTTTTTTCGAATTAAGACACAATTAGTAACAAACGTGTCGTGTAGCTGCAAATGTGGTCATCTCCAAATAAGGAAAATTTTGAGAAAAGTGGATTTTCTGTCACATCTAGTAAAATAAGATTTGAAAAATAAACTGCATGCATTCGAAGAGTTTCGGCAATGTATTCTAGTTAACAATTCATGATGGTGAGATGTTAGGAGGGCCAAATGGGCATCTAATCTTTAAAAAAACGTATTTTTGAAACGTCGTGATAGTTCTTTTGCGGCCACATGACACAAATTGCTTATTTTAGTTTTAATAACTTCTAGTTTTCAAGCGTCAAGAGTAATATTTTTTGGCCTACTTCGTAATTTTGTACCGCGATCTGAAAAGGACAAAACAATAAATTTTTAAGAGAGTAATTATTAAAATTAAGTTGTAATTGTGAAATGGTGTATAATTATTTTAAACAATTTTATTTAAAAAGAAACAGAAAAATGTAAACGTTTAACAAAAAAGCAATATAAAAGGACTAAAGAATGAGCTGAATGATGTGAAAATAAAATAAATGAAATTGCCAATATTTCAACAGAAATATTCAGATCTGTGATATAAAACTGGATAAAAACTGTGGAATTTCAAGAATCATAAACTCACTAAGCAAGTAGTATTCCTCGATATATTTATTTTAAATATCAAAAAATGTAGAGAAGAACACAACAGGACCAGATTAAGTCCCGTATTAGCCCTTAGGCAAATCAATTTACAAGCCCTCCCTCCTCCATAACTACCAAAGTCAGATTTTTTTATTGATTTTAATTTAATATCTGTAAAAGGAGTTTTTATATAAATATAGTTATGAAAAATTTATATGGCATTTAATTGCTGTTCAGCTTCAAGAAAGTTAGTTTCATTATCTCCCGTTTAAAAAAATTTAAAGTTAAAAATCATTTTTTTTGATAAAACGGTAAAAAAGCAACAAAATTTGTTCTCGTGCATTCCAAATATTCATATACAAAGTTTGACAGGGGTGTTGACTCATGAGTCAATCCGTCAACTGTAAGAAAAAAGATTGACCACACATACCTGCAAGAAAAATTTAAAACATGAGAAAATTGCTAATAATAGTGTTTTGAAATTTAAGTGGCACTTAATTTTAATTTAACTACGTTTGAGTACATAGCCTTTGTAAACCACATAAAGCCCTAAACTTCAGCATTCAGTCTATAATTCTTAAGCGGTTGACCTTTAAGCAGCTGCTGCAGGAAAACGCTCGTGTGGCCGTAGACTAAGACGAGAAAAAAAAATCCTTTCGAAAAATAAAAAAAGAAAGGAAAAATATGAAAAAAATTAAAACATAATACAAATAAAATAAAATTTAAAATATACACAAAAAAAGAGAAATGGACCGCCCAGACTTTTAAAAAGTTCGATTTTAATGAAGAGTTAGTTTATTCAACTCTATTTGAAGAAGGTGAAACACGATTCATCTAGGAAGAAAGTCATGAAAGAACGACTAAAGCAGTTCTGAATTCATTAGAGTATGATGGTCTGAAGAGGAGCCGAAGTTGAGTGTTGAACTGGTGATACGAGACCTTCCAACTCTAAATAAAAAGGATGTTGAGATGAGGAAGAGACGAAGACGTAGGATGGACAGTTAACGTTTGGCTGGTTTTAAATGCCCTCATCGCAGGGGGAAGAGGATTCTCGGATACAGAAGAAGTTGCTATTTGCGAAAAAGCCGGTCGAAATTTTGGGATTGGTTCGCAAGCATTGCACTCTACTGCAAGAAGACTAATAGAGGAATGAGTCTTGTATAATTGTCTTATCACCCAAAAAACAGAAACCAAAGTCGGAAACGAAGGCATACCGCTCTGTGTCGCTATTACCAACGTTGGGTAAAGTATTAGAAAAATCAAGTATGAAATATCTGGCGGTCTTTATTGCCGATAAAATAAATTTCGCCACACATCTGTCCGAGTTGAAAAATAAAACGCTAAACTTTTATCAAATTATAAAAAGTATCGCCACATATGGAGCGCCGGAATGGGCAAAAGATAACACCTCAAGGCAACAATGGCTTCTCAATTCAATAAAGAGAAAATTCCTTCTCAACATCACTGTTGAGTATTCCACCACTCAAACAGCAGCTCTACATGTTATTGAAAGCATTACTCCCCTACATATCAAAGCTCAAGAGGAGTTCTTGTTAGAGTAGGCCGAATTCGCAGGTATTGCAGTTCGGAAGGCTCAAGCTCTTTATATCGGGATTTTCAACATCTAAATCCTCCTATTATTATTCGTCCAGCTCATTATGAATTAGAGGATAGGGTCGCAATGCTACTCACTACGGCAACCAAACCGTTTGAATGGACATGGGACATCTTGAGTTACAGCGAGTCGCCACTCGGAGTAATTTCTTCCTTCAAAAGAAGCAATTCACAAGTTCAAGAAGCACAACAAGCCCTCCTTCAGAACCCATTAATACAACTTAACAGGATTGAGGCGCATGTTGATTTCTTCGGTAACGAGGCAACAGACAACCTTGTCAAACCAGCTACTAAAGATGGGACTCACTTCCATCTAAAGGTCCGAAATGGCATCTGAAAAAATTGCTTAAGAAACTCTCTCTCAAAAAATGGCAACGAGAATGGGATTCAGGTAACACTGTCTGAGCTATCTTTCTTATACTCCCTAAAGTCTATCTAATCGAAGCCTCATGGTGAAGAGAATACATATTTTTCAATACGGGCCATGGTCCTTTTCCCAGCTATCTTTATAGATTCCGGTTTCATCATTCATATAGATGCGGGGAAAAGGGAGACCTTCTCCACTACGTAATTTCTAGTTATCTTACGTCAACTTTTCATTTTACCAAACCAAGTGAAGAAAATATTCTATTTTGGTAGAAAAACTTTTAAATAAACTCTCAAAAATAAAACAGTTAAACTGATATCTTTCCTTACTGATAATGAGTACCTCATTAGACAGCAACCGGACGCAAGCAGTTCATCCGACTCCAACCCAGATTTCTCTCCTTCAACAAGACCTCAGACTGATGAATCCCGACCCTCTAGATGTTCAATACCAAGGAATTCCTGCGAGTTCTCGAGTTCTGAAAAGTAATAAACTTTTGAGGCATGTCTTAAAATTGTTCCTTCTTCAAGAGTTTTTCATTTCACCTGTAAATAACTCATATTTTATTGCTTTTATAATTCTCACATGTATTTCGTTCATGTTTAAACACTGTCTGTAATTTTTTTTTGTTCAATAAAGTTTCTATGCACACCCATCCAAACTGCAAACCGGAGATTTTATCTCTGTGGTTAGGGTGTGTCGTAGTGTAAAGTTTAGGGTTGAAGAAAGATTTTGATTCTTAGTGCGGTAAGATTTGTTACAGGCTTCAATACCACTTTTTTTAGGAAGGTATGTTTCTTCGTTGATGTCCTTTTCATTCTGACTATTTTAGATGGCTACCATAATTGAATTGACATGTGAATTAAGGTTTTTGAGGAAAATGTTGTGGTTACCATGAAGAGTTCTGTACCTAGTAAAGGTGCATTTCTTCATGGTTGAGTCTATCGTGATTTCGATGTACTGATGTTCGCTGAAAGACGGTTCTTCAAAGACTTCCAAATTGGCAATCTCACCAATCATTTGCTGCGTGCAGAGGGAGAGGTCTGGCCAGCCTTTGGAGGTGTCCTCGGATAACAGAAGCCCTCTTATAGAAAGGTTTCATGATCAGACATATCATCTTCTCCGTGTATTCCAAAACCAAACGTTCTGGTGCCAAAAGACCAGGAGAAATGTATATCGCAGACTGTTTCCAGAGATAAGTGCGGCTAGGGATTAATAAATTAATTGTTTTTAGGAAAGCATTTTGGCCACTGCCATTGCATCTCTGATTCAGTCTACATTCCCCTTAAAGCTGTAAGACTTAGATCCATCCTGGAGGCTCTTTTAATAGAATCTGCGTTCCAAGACAACAGCTGTAATGCTCACTGGAATTAAAATCGTCAATTTGGGCATGTACTGCCAAGCAGAGTGTTAGTATATCTCCGTAGTCACTGGCGGAATGGTGACTCATATTGCTAGACGTGTGACGAAAATTACGGTAGATGCTATCCATCCCCTTTAAAATAGAATTTCGCTTTCTAGTTTTTATCAAGGCATATGACTATGTAACCACGAATTTCTACAAAATCTGATTTTCAAATTTTTGCATGATCTGTTTATTTTCCGTTTTTAGTAATAGCATATTATCGCATAGAATTGATATAGTTTATCAAAGAATTCTTCTATGATTCCAAGGAGACGAAATTGTAATCACAGATTGAATAAAATAAAATGCTTTGGTGTAATGCAGTGAAAAATATTCTAAAATTAGATACATTGTGTAAATTCGTTACAATTTCTTGATCTTAAAATTAAAAATTTTCTTTCTTGACATTCTAATATCAGATATAGGAGACATTATATCTGATATACAGATACAATCTTTATAGAAATAAAAATTATTGAAAGTATTTTAAGAGTACATGATCTCTGATTTCGAAATGAATCGTTAATTCTTCGTCTATAATATTTAATTTTAAATTGTGGCACGCCAAAAAATCAAGAACCACCGCAAAAACCTTCATGAAATAGGATTGAAAATTATGAAATTCACCCAATAATGAGCCTAATGTACCATCAAAATAGGACGCTATTCTAACCTAACAAAACAATGCGCTAAATACACTTTTTTCATTTTGATGTCATAAAATAGCTGTGGAATGTTTAATAAAGAAAGCCATAAACCAAATGACAATAAGGAATATATCAGTTAATTACCTAACATTTAAACAAATTTATTTTTCTTGGATGCACGGATGCTTATTTCAAAAAAATCATGGACTATAAGTTAATGTTTAAAGCAAAATATAAATTCTTATCACATACGAATTTGAACCAGAATTTTTCTTTATTTAAATATAAATACATATACAGTTAACATGTAAATAGATGCACTTCTTTAAAATTTATTTTTAAAGCATTTATATGTATATATAGATAATACGATAAAAAGTGTCCTGAAAATCAGCAATACAGTAATTCAATCGAAAATGAAAACAATATTTTACCAGGTATTTGATATAATTTATTAAACATAACTTTCCATATATGAGAAAGTAGTTACGTTACTTAGCGTGACAATAATATACTTTTATTATTTTAGAATTAAAACTGTTAATCCAAAAGTTTTGTTTTACCAATGAATGACTTGACAAAATAATAGGAATGATTATATGAATTTATGAAAACAACCAATGAGTGATTTCACACAAAGAAGTTGTAAAATCGGACAGTCCAACTACATTGCTAAAGAATTCAAGAATACAGGTTGCCCAAAACGTCACCTTCATTATTCATTTTAATTTTTGTTGGAAAAAATTAAAGGGCTAGTATTAATAGCAGGAAGTGGCAGTCTTTTTCATTCTACGTGTAGTAGGCTTCTAATTACAACGTTTTTTAAACATCCGACAGGTGTCAAATATTCTAGAAGTAACAGAATTAGAGTAAGTGGTTTAAGTTTTTTTTTCTGAAAAGATTAAAAAATGCATGTTTTGTTTTTAAATTTTCTTTCCAAAACATGGCATTATAAAAATATGTGAGAAATAATGAATTTGCCTTTCCTTAGATTAAAATTCGAAAGAATTCCTATCAGATGGGAAGTGTGAAATTTCGGTCGTGCTGTTAACTGAAATTCTTACTTACCAGCCCGAAAGAATGTCTAAATAATAAACTGTGACAGAATTTTGAAATTGACGAGAAAAGATAGAAAGTTTCTAAATCTCCGCATGAATAAGACAGACGCTAAACATTATTCATTTTGAAGTTTATCTTTGTTTGTTATAGTAACGTCCAATTTTGAAGCAACAAGAGGGCTATTTTGGATGGACATCGTTACTTTCAACCTTGGTGAGACGACACCAGAGATGGAACACCCTCTCCAAATTTCCACAACAATGAGAGGACGTTTCACCCCAACACATGATTTAACTTGCAACAGGCTCAATACAAAGCGGATCTTAAGTGGAATAGGGTTTGAGCCTGGTACCTTTCGGTTCCGAGATCGACACCTTACCACTAGGCTACCGAGACTTCTCGTTTGGAAAGTTTTCGAGAAAGTCTTTCCATTTCCAGTACACTTAATGCTATTTGAAAAGATGTTTTACTCATTGGTCTCTACCCCATTCATGGGAATCATTATTTCCAACAGTATTTATTGTAGGTTGATAAAGGAGAATAAATGTTGAACATGAAAGAAAAAAATGATAAAACGGAATGATTAGTAGTGAACTTCCTTGGCCTAACACAAGCATATCAAACGAAATATGCTATAGAATTCTCAAAGCTTCCTCACTTTTTATACATAAAGAATGGGAAAGCTTTGCATAAACCGTAGATATATATAAAAAAATGACGGGAGGCTGTCCTTTCTAACAGTCTCTGATGTTAAAGGCGTGGGACTACTTTACTCGCGTGGCTCTTTTGTTTCTGGAAGTTTCTCTTAAGTTTTTAAGTTTAAGTAGGTTTTTTGTAACTTCTGTTGTTACCCTTTATTTCTAAAATAAAATATTAGTTTTGATTTTAATCTATGTAGTTACCGAGATATAGAGGATCTCCCATACCACTTTTGTGGCGTTCCGGCGTGTGAATCAAATTGCTTCCTGAGACCCCAATGGGAGGAACGTATTCCTACGTTAAAAATTCAGGTTACATTTTGCTGATATGAATTTTCAGAAAACCCGAATATTTGCCGTAATACGAACCTTTTCTCAATTGACGGCAATTAAAACTATGGAACTTTGAGCAATCACTGAAAGTTATCCGTCGGTCGACTACTATCGAAACATAATGTGGAAGTATGTACGAAATTCTATTTATTTGCGGTTTGAAGGGATGAAAGAGTAAAATGGACAGACTTCCTATACAGGGATTTCATATAAAAACCTAAAGAAATCTAAAATTTTGGTGTAAAGACTGCACACTAAAATTTTATCTGTCTCACTTTTTTTCCTAACAAAATGACCGTGAGACAGACATAAATACTAAACTGTTTTTCAATGTCAGGGAAGTTTGAAACCTGTTAATTTGTGTAAATCTCGAAGTGGAATTCTTTGACGATTACAATCCATTTTCTTTGTGTAATACGTATACGAGAAAACACCAAACACTGAATAAAAGAACCGCACAGTTTTGGGACCTGTTTCGGAAAGGGTTTTGACGATTACAGTCAATTCTCTTTGTGCAATATGTATACGAGAAGGCACCAAACACTGAATAAAAGAACCGCACAGTTTTTGGACCTGTTTGGGAAAGGTTAGAGAAAAAAATATTTTTTTCTCATTTGCCATTTATAATATAAGCATTATGAATTGTAAAACCCAATGCAGTTAAATATGGCATTAGTTTTTGGCATATGTGTACAATTTAACTTCTATTTTTATTTGGCGGTGGGGATTTAAGCAATCGGTCATATATTTAGTTTTAATAATATAGACTTATACCATTAAAAGTCAAACATATTTTTTTTATGTTTTCAGAAAAGAAGTTGAAGGAAGGATTGCGAGATTTTTATCGCTTGTTAATTAATTAACAAGCAAAGAGCCAATCAAAAAATTTTAATTATTATTTTTATTTAAAGGAAACCCATAGTTTTGACTTTCAATGATTAAATCCATTTGCATTTATTGAAGTAATTAAAAATTGTTTAGCGATGATAATCTCTTAAAAATTAATAATATTTATTCTCAAAGGAGGATTGTTTTAAAAATGAGTTTAAATGTAAATTTAAAAGTTAAGTAAAAAATAAAAATAAAAGTAAAATGACTAAGTGCACGAAAATTTTATTATTTGAAGAAAAAAATGAATTTTTATATCATTCCGTCACAAATTATCAATAATGAATTCAACAATTTGTTATTTTTTAAATTTTATTTCTCGAAGTGAGCAATGCACAAGTAAAATAACTGATAATCCATGGACAGGAATATTTTTCACGTATAATGAAGCTGCAGTGCTTGAACTTCATTAAATATATTGAATCATCTTTCTTTTGATGCTGTATTTTAAGAGTTGTTTAAAAATAGCTTAATTCAGAAAAACAATGAAAAAGTATCCTTAAACATCAGACTTAATCTAATTTGCTGGTATTTGGTTAAATATTCTTAAATACATGCATCAATTTCATTGATGTTACGCCCAATTAGGATTGAAAACTGCGAAACAGGAAATTGTTCGAGTCTTTTGGCAGAGATTAAATGCTTATTTGATGGAGTTCAGGGATACTTTCTGTTCAGCTGTGTGAATCGGTAGAAATGCGGAACATTTCTTCTTTTAAATACATATATGACTGCGAAATATGTTGTTATTATTAACAATTAATTATTATTTTTATAGAGGAATTCCCATCTGACAATTTTTCGCTAAAAATAAAATGAAATAAATAAAATAATAATTACAAAATCAGCTCTAATGAAATTACATTACTTTAGTTTAAATTTTACTGTCTTTAATTAGTTGAAATTACATTTTTTCGTTTCATGTGACTACTTAGATTTTTAATTTATATTAGGAACAACTAAATACTTTCAAAA
Source organism: Araneus ventricosus (assembly GCA_013235015.1). Taxonomy (NCBI): domain Eukaryota; kingdom Metazoa; phylum Arthropoda; class Arachnida; order Araneae; family Araneidae; genus Araneus; species Araneus ventricosus. Next base: position 2,742 of record BGPR01020880.1, on the reverse strand, counting down.
CGTGAATTGCTTTTTAAACAATGACTACCACGCATGTAAATAAAAATAAATCGACAATTTCGATATTAAATCATTTGAATTAAAATCTATGCATGTTCCGTAGCTTTGCAAAACATTTTTTTAATGCTCATTATCTTCCCAAATCCTATAGAGATGTTTTTCTAAAAATTCTAGAAAACATTTACCCGATTAACTTCTTAGTGTCATGAAAATTGTAGAATTTTATTATTCATACATTTAATAGTTTATCAACACAAAATAATAATGATTAAAATAATTATAAAAACCTCATTAATTATGTTGTTAGAAAGCATTTCATATAAAATAGTGTTTTCATTTTAATAGGCTTCCAACAAGAAATCTTTTGAGACGTTTATATATTAGCGATATATTGCTTTCTGATGCTATTTTTACTCATAAGATATTTTAGATTCATTGCTCAGTTGCTGCAGAATTTTCCACATGGTCCAGATCAAGTCAAAAGTACCTGTTTTAAATAACTGCATTTAAATTGGGAAAGAAAATGTTTTTTTTATTTATCTCAGGTAGATTTTGGATCTTAAGATCAGTTTTTCATTATGAAATACAGGGAATTGCATGAAGTATATGGTAGGCAACGCGTGATTCCGATTATTGTTTAAAACCGTTTTCAATAAGCGTTATGAGAAATATATGGAAAATTAAAACCTTATTATTTCCATATTTTTGTGTGGACGTGTTCAGATGACAGTCATTGTAACTATAGGGCCCGGCAGGTTGTGATAAATAGAACATAAGAATTTCTTTACGAGAACAAAGATTATAATAAGTGTCAAATTTTTCTCTTAATCTGAATTTTGATTCAGAACATTTAATTTAAACGCTGCAGATTTATTTGTCTTTATAGAAATTTTTCCGAAGTTATATTGCCTCTATAATAGAATGGATGAAAGTCTTAAATTTGCAACGCCTGTATGTGTAAAAGTTGCCTGTTTATAAGAAATTTCAACTAAATCATATTGAATTCTCGGCTGCCGAAATAACTTTAAAAATCAGCTATTTCTCCTAATTTGTCACAAAACCAAGAAAAAACATTAATAAATTATGACAGCTCTGATTTAAAACCAAGAGTGGTTGTAATTAAACTGAAAGAGAAATGAAATTTTTTTACGGATTAAAAGACGGTTCAAAGAATGGTAATTGGGAATCTTCTTTATCCTTATCTTCAAACAATCTATGCATATATATAAATTTACATTTACATAGTGGTGTAACATAAAAACAATTCACAGATTTTCTGTAGTTATTTGTATCAAGACTAAGGAGACAATAACACACTACAATGCGATGGACATTACAATAAACAGCCAAAACGCATAAGAATACAAAACAAATAATACACAACAATAACAACCGACTCAGACACATTAGAAAAAAATGTAATACAGCAAAATAGTAAATAAAATCTGCACTAGCAAAATTATTCTTTTTGAATTATTTAAACATGTAGAAATGTAGCTTTTAAGGTTTCTGATAAAGAATATAGACAGAAAAAAATGATTCTCGAAAAGAAAAATAAAATATTTATCATGTAATAACTCTCAACAAGTGCACGGCCAAGAGACGAGTGAAAAAGAAACATCTTTTGCTTATTTAATTACACAATATGTGACCAGATCACAAACTCTCAGGGTCTGTAATCCGATTAATATTTGTTTAGAAATTTGGAACATTTCCTGATCTTGAGGAAAGAGCCTTGATTTTTACGAACATTCAGAAACAAAGTTACTTTTTTTTGTGAAGAGTTTTGTTAAAGGAAAGTTCTTTGTATAAAAAAAATTGTTAATCACTCAAATAAAAAATGATCGGCTTGCTCGATTTAAACTTCTGTTTCCAGTGCCAGAGGGCTGCAAAACAATTTCCAATTTGTTTCATAAGTATTTTCTTAAGTATTTTGTTATAATTATTTTGTTCATAAAATATAAGTATTTCGTTCATATTTAGTTAGCAAATATGGCAAAATGGTTCGCCCACCCATTGCCTGGGTTACAGACGTGAGCGATTGACGAAACTACTATACGGAAAAAGGTGTTACCACGCAGTAGTTCTTTGATATTCATTTAACTTGGAAATGCTGTGTAAAATAGGAAATGTTCTGGAAATGCATAGTAAATCATCGATGCTTTACATTGGCAGACAAAATCCAAGGATAGTAAGCCAATGACAGTGCTTTACCCTATACAAAAATTTCAAGTTGTTTCTTAAGATCAGATGGTTCTCATTTAACTGCGAGAAATGCTGCTTCATTGTTGAAGGATTAAAGAAGCAGCAGGAACAGTTTGATATGACTTGCAAAGTTGTGCAAAGACAACATGGAACATAATGCAATGTAAGATTTATTAAGAAAGTAATTCCAACAAATTGAAACAGTTTACTTCAAGAACATATTGACGCTAAAGCAATAACACAAGGAATCCTGATTACTCAGAAGAGACAATTTGGAGAGATATGTCAGCAAGCACTATGCAGCGCAATGCAACTTTTCACATACCATAGCTGGCTTTCATTGATTTGATCAAGACAGTCGTAAGACAAGTTTCCCTCTAACTACTTTACTGTATGGCTTGTTTATAAAAGATATGGACGAGCAGTAAGATGTAACTCCAAAAAATCTGATATATTTTCGATAGGAATCATATGAAGTGAACGCACTAGCCACTTGATACGATGGTTGCACAATACCCTCGATGTTCAGACAATTCT
>BGPR01020879.1:10279-27283 GCA_013235015.1 Araneus ventricosus | reverse complement strand
AAACTATCGATAGTATTGATAGTTCCAGTTGATAGTTTTAAAACTATCGACTGAAAATGAGCCTATCGTTAGTATTACCTGGGAGAAAACTATCGATACTATCGTTAGTTTTGAGAAGGTCGACACTATCGATTGTTTAAGTCGATAGTTGCGAAAATCCGATACTATCGAATTGGCTTCGATAGTATCGATAGTCTATCGATGTTTAAGGAACATTAAAATGAGGAGAAACAAGGAAAGTAAAGTGCGTATTATTTCCAACAGTGTGCAATGGATATTAACATTAAAATGGCACAGCAAATCTAATGTGATCGAGTGAGAATAAATGGGCTCTTTTAAATTCTTTGGTTGAACTGTAAAATTATATTGTTCTAAGAAATGCATAAATATAGTTTTTTAAATTAAGATGCAGACTGTTTTCTAAGTGAGTGTGCGACTTCCGAAAATAGAGAAAAATTCGATCGAATATCGTTACCTCTATCATTCCCCTTCTTTGCTGAAGTGTGCGTGCGACGAAACACAATTTTATTCTCACATACACTTAGTATCGTGATATATCCTGAGGCAGGTGCCTAATAACTTCTTCTCAACTATTCGATTTCTTTTCGAAATGCATCCTTGCGTGTGCTTTCATGAGCATGTTATGAAAAAGTTCCTTACTTACTAATTAGTCTGTTCAAAAGTAGGGAAATATAACATGTGTTGTCACAAGGCTTTTCGTATCAATGGAGTTTACTTGTTTCTAACGATGGTCCTCAGAAAATCTTTGTGACGAATAATATATGTTGGTATAGTTATTCCCTTAAAAATATCAAAGTATATTTTCTGATTCGAAAAATTAAACCATTTTTAACTGGAAAGCCCCATAAAATTTAGAACTCTGTAATAAATAGGTAAGCAAAGCTAAAGACAATAATAAAACGCAAATACTTTATATTGTTAATCGTGCAAATGAAAAAGACCTTAAAAATGTTTAGAATCTAAGCAAAAATATGAAATAGCTGAAAAAGTTATGTCGGAATTTTTATTTTTTGAATATAACAAAAGCCGTTTCGAAAAAGTAACACTGCAATCTAAAAGATTTGCTTGATTTAAAAAATAATTAAAAAATAATCGCTTGACAAAAAATAAAAGAAGAAAGGTCAGGACGAAATTGTATCTGCATATCTAAATCCTTCTTTTTCTTTCTTGGGAATGGTATCTATCTAATTTGTGTCATTTAATTAGTTTTCTTAAATGTCTTCTAAGAGGGGATTTTTTAAAAGGAATTTTGGGATGGTGACGAAAAGAATGAATGATCTGAGACATTGCAAAAAGTGCAAATTCAATAAATAATTTCAAAAAATGTTTACATAGAGAAACTTCAGTTAAATCCCACCTACAATATTTTTTACATTTTTACTTCATTTATACAAGATACTGGATACCTAAATGTTGAACTATATAAAGTGTAAGAATAAACTATCATTATCTTATACTAATACAGAGAATAATAAGACATAAGTATTTTTCTCTTATCTTTTACATAAATGAAATTATAAGAGAATGAGATTCATTTACAGATTTCTGTGCGTATGATTACTTTCCTTTGGTAAGATCTTTATCTTACATTCTAATCCAACTTTTCATTGATATTAATGTTTATTACATATTTACAAAATATCGTATGTTAAACTTCAACGAGAGCTCGTTTGTCTGGTTTGAATCTAGACAGGTTTTTATGAAATTATTCGAAAACAACAATAGATTAAAAAATGCTGAGATTAAGATTATTTGTACGATTGTAAGTAGTTTCTATGAAACTCGAAGGTGAAATAGTGCTTGAATTTCAAATAGTATGTAATTTTAAGTCACTGCATATCACAGTCTAGGGAGATTTTTGAAGGTAATAACTTTAGAATGTCCGAAATAATGAGATACATTCTACCGAGGATATTGAACTTTTTTGTTCCTTTACCGCACTATTAATTTCTCTGCGAATTTAGAAATTTGGATGATCTATCTTCAAAAGAAGACATTTTTATATAAAAGAAATTTTTTGCTTCTAAATGTAAGAACGTTTTTCCAAGGGATAAAGGTACTTATTCTTTCGTCTATAAATATTTATTTTGAAAACCCATAAATATGCTTAAAAACTGACATTTAGCAAAATCATAAATTAATCTACAACAAAAACAGAAATTCCATGGATATTTTAAAAACCAGATAATGTATCTAAATTTCTTGAATAATAAAAATTTTGCCTTATAATAATTTATGAAAACGCAAAGAATGCCTTTGATTCACTGTAAAAACTGCGATAAGTCATATTCATTAAATTTTTATATGCTCTCTATATGCATGTTTAGAATTTATTATATGTTAGTGAATACTGTAGTACAATATGATACATCGAATCTTTTGTATAATTTGAACTCATTCAGTAAAAATATAATTATGTAATGCTCAATACAAAATTTTATTAATAATTTTTCTAACAATTTTATCAAAATAATTTATCATTATGAGATTTCGCCATTGTTGTAGTCTTGCATGATTGAACTATAATTTTTATGAAGAATAAAAATTTAAAAATCATTTTTATTTTACGTTTCGATTTATTTTATAATGCGTATGAATAAAAAGCGATAGTATAATGAAAGAAATTTAGGAGCATATGTAGTGTTTTGAAATAAAAATCTTAAATATTTCGAAATAAAACTTATAAGGATCCACTTGCTTAAATATATACCTCTATCATTTTCTATGAATAATTCATGTCAAATAATTAATCAAGAAGCATTTCAGATTGTTTAGCGTAGTTCCAATCAAATGCGGATTCATCTTGTTGCTTACATTAGCCTAACTCAAAAAGGAAATCAGGATCATACAAAGATAGCTAAAGAAACAATCCTCTGAGGTAATCGAATAAAACCAAAAACAAGCAAGGAATCCATTCTAGTCCATATTTTCAAGGGCTAAGAACTTTATTTGAAATGGATTCAAAATGATAATTGGGAACTTTTTCTGTAAGAAGCTAGCATTACGCCAAACATAGCTTCTCTTAGCCCGAAATTTCCCAAACAAAGGACAAAGGAGATCCGTACATCAAAAAGCCTATTTTTTAAAAAGAAATAGGAAAAACACGCTTATGAAAATGCTAAAAAGATTGATTAAAGTTATCAGCAATCCGGCTATATTAAATTAAGCCTTCATAAAGAAAAACTTACCCTATGAACATAGTTGAGAAAAATCAGTAAACAAGTCTTCAAGTATTCACAAACCCACGCAAATTTTCTTTTAGAAGGAGGAATTATTAAAGAAAACACTAGTCCCATGGCGACATCTATATTCGAAGAAATAAAACAGAGGAAGCAAAAACAGGAATTTTTCTTATTTTTTTATTAGGAAAATGCCTTTAGTTTCCATCTATGCCTCAATGAATGTGATTTTTTTAGATTGTATATTCCAGACTGCTTTCAAGGATAAGATCTTTAATGTCGTGAATATTAAAAGGGAAATGGTTGTCACTGAGGGTCTTTAGAAAACAGTGGAAGCCATTAAAAATCATTTCTATTATTGCCTATTGTTTTAGTTCTGTTAGCTTGACGGGAAATTACGTTTCTAAATACTCTAGAATCTATATTGGAGTGATAATCACAAAGAATTTTACACTTAAAATTAAATTCAGCTCTTTTATCATACAGGCCAATCAAACTTTTTCGCTTAGTAGTCTCAATTTTCTAGTTGATTGTTTTTAAGGCCCTAATTCAAAAAACATGTTTTCGGATCACTTTCTTACGAGTTTCAAATCATATCTTGAGGAGCTCTTACCTCCAGTAGCCTAGTAGATACTCAGTTAATGCTACTTCTGTCAATGAGGAGATTGATGATCCGTGTGGTCCAAAAACTCTACTTTTCGCTTAGAACGCCAGATTTTTAATAGTCGTTAGTGGAAAAATCAAAGGACGCAATAAGGCTCCAGAGTATATCCCACTGAAGATTTATCGAGTTCCCACGAGATGCTTTTATCAGCAGTCCATTTTCCTGTTTACAAGATAAGAAGGCATCAACAAATTTTGAGCGTCTCGGAGCTTGTTTTCATATAATATCGCATATGCAATTTACTTGGAAACCCTTAGCCATGTTAGTCACTGCAGGTTCAGAAGAGTCTGGAAGCATAATTCCTGTTGTGTGGTGGTAAAGTGCTGCCAACTTACCTTGAAAGATTTATATTATTCGAAATACAATACGTTAGAATATCCACTTAAATCTAAAAGTTTTATAGAGAGATGTAGGTTTACTTAAAAGAACTTTCATGTTTATGGTAAAGAGAATATTTATGTTGATCTAGTGTTTGTGTGTGTTAGAATTTTGACCATTGCTTTTTTAATGGTTTTTGATTTGGTGTTCTAGATTTTTTTTTAAATCTTGTGATTTTTTTTTTATAATTTTAATGTGGCGGTGTGCAACATGGACTTTTGAAGCCTCAGTGTATTTTTGGTGTTTTTGTAATTGCGTGTTTTCATTTTAAAACTTTGAAGTGTTTACATTTTTATAATTGATGAGGTTTTGAGCTTTCAACTGTTGAATTCTCTGCAGTTACATTTTTTCTTTGTGTTTTAAGTCAATTTGTGGCTTGTGTTTTTTATATGTTTTTGATCATCTTGACGTCATCTCTGTAGTGTGCTTTCTTTGAATAAATAAATAAATATTATACATATTTTAAATCCAGAAAAGTACATATTGAGAATAGGCTGTGTATTTATTGCTCAATCTTTCTTAAATAAATCATGACAAGCTTTCAAAACATTTCACCTCTGACACTGATATGAAGAAATACGCAAGTTATAAATAACTGACTTGAAACATTGCAACTTATCTTCCTTATTCAGTTATAAATTTCGAATCATCACAAAAAACTAAACTGCTCTGCACAGTGAAAACTCATATTGATTTCGAAAAATTTACAATGCGACTGAATTTGAAAATCCGATTTAGATCATCGTGATTTGAAAACAATGAAAACTTTAATTTACTAAATAATGACTCAGCTTTTAGTGAAGTCTGCCGTATTAGCTTCCAGATAAAACTGAGCCTTCCAATTCTGTTGTGGATCTTATTCGGTATAAAGTCAAAACTTATTCTGTATTAGACTCATGTTTAAATCTTTTCTGAATGTTTTGTTTCTGTAATCCTTTTTTAGGTCTGCCGTGCACAATAGTAATTCAGTTTTTCAACGCTTTTATCAAACTTGAATTGTGTCATGTTTGTAAAATAATTAATATTTTATGAATTTATTTGGCAGTTATTCGTTTAATTTAATTAAGTTTTGCTTCTGTCTCATGGCCCCTCTTATTGTTTAATTTGCGAGAAATTTATTACAAGTGCCTATAATATTTATAATTATGAATTGCAAATTAAATACTAAACAGAAGAAAACCATTAAAATGAAACAATTCTACACTAATAAAGGTACATTTTAATACATTGTTTTTATTAAATTCATTATGTTTTCATTCGGTTTAAAGCTTGTTGGAATATTTAAATAATATGCTTGCTTTCTTTTTCATTGCTTAAATTTAGTGAAACATAAAAGGCTTTAAATCTCTAGGAATCACACTATGCAACTTAATCAAACTACGGTACGTTTTAACTATGTAATATCAATTTTAATGCGAAAAGAAATCTCGAATTTTAATCCAGATCAGCATCATGGATAAATTGAGTAGAATTTTTTTTTCTATCAAACATTGTGTGTTGAAGCTTATTGAACTTTATCAAATTTACAAACCCAGAAGTAGAAAAGAATATAGTAAAAATATAAATTATGTCTTTGATATTCATTGCATAAAATGTTATCTATTTCTCTTCAAGAAAAAGAAATGAAAATTTTAATTTAAATTAACTATTATTTTTATCCAAAAATGCAATTTAATTTTTTTGTAACAATTGAATTAAACATTTCCAGATAGCAATGTTAATTTGCAGCAATCTTGCTCTGCAAATCTGCAACAACTTTGACATGACAGGAGTGCAAGCTTGAAACAAGTTTGCAGCAAGTTAACGCAAGCTCCGAAGTCACCATGCGTCAAAATTGTCACGTCAAACTATAGCAAAAACCGAGCACGAACACAACCTCGGATTAGAACTCGCGACCGCCCGCTTCCAAAGATGATACTCTAAACCACTCGGCTAGCTAGACAACAAGAGAAGAAGATAGATTGTGCTAATACATCGCGCATACGATTTATTTTAGACTCTTTTTTTTTTTCTTGATTTCATTAATTTTTAAATTGTGTTGAGAATATGATTTGAAATCAAAGAGTGAGCGATTTTCGCTAATAACTACGTTTTGCTAGTAGAATAAATTATGAAATTAGGGTTCAAAAGAAATTACTTTTAAAATGGGACAAAATGAAGTTATTATTTTTCTACAAACATTGACTGTTTTTCAGGTTTAATTTTGTTTACAAACGTTAAAATTCCAACATTAAGAAAAAGGCGATATAGTCTTCTTTAAAGTGCGAGTTCTATATTTAGTAAAAAGATAGAAAATGTTTCAAATTTTTTTTTATAAAAAAGTTAGTTTTTTTACAAATTATCATTGATTTATTGAATTAATAAAAAGAAGGACGGTCTAGGAGATGCTATTAAAAATCGGATGTTTTTTAAAGCAGAGAAAGATCTTTCTCTGTTTTAGTGTCTCTTAGTGTGCTATCATCTTTGCAGCAAATTTGTTTTGCAATCGTGCTGTGAACTTGTCATGACAAATTCACAGCAAAGTTGCATTGCAAGGAGGGGTGGCGCTAGTTGTCTATTTTTGCAGTGGCGAACTTGTCGCAAACTTGTTATGCAAGGAGGGTTGACAGATTCTGCATTGTTAGTTTGCAGCAGTTTCGCTTCAACTTTGATCCGTCAAATTTGCCATGACAAAATAACATCAAGTAAAAATCAAACTTGCTGCAAACGTACGCGCTATCTGGGTTTTGAGATTTTCATTCCGACATGAATGTAGGAAAGTAATTAAGCCATTTAGTAAGTCGCCGTAACGGTAGATGGCAGCACAAATCAATGAGTGGATGCCGTAAGTTTTACTCAAGAGGACGCGTAGCAACTTCCACGAGTCCATCAGAGGGATTCACGGTTTCAACAGAGGAGGTGATAAGTTCGCTCGCTCGGTAGGTGTTTCCGTCTTAGAGCGCGGTCCATAGCCTTTTGTTTCCTTGTCCCATTCTGAGTTTAAGGTATTCGACTGGTTTAAAATCGTCGTTTTTGATGAAATTATGAAAAAAAAAAATTTATGACTTAATTTTGTAGCCTGTTTAACCAGCTTTCTAATATTTTCTAATTTTTACTCTACGTGTATTACAAATGGAGTTACAGTTGTTTTATTACCGAACTGTAAGCATTATTTTATATTGCATAAAAACTTTAAATGTGTTTTCTGAGAAATTAGATAAACTAAACAAAAATTAAAATGAAACAAAAAGAAAGAAAAACGTAAAGACAAAAAACAGCAAATTTAGACAAGAACAATGACAATACATCTTATACACTTATCTTAGGGAATTTATTGATATAGATAAGGGACATATTATTACAGGTAATTTGAATATTGTTAAATTTAAATATCTTAGAGAAATCATGAGTAAGGGAACTAAATTTAGGTTAAGAAATAAGGTTAGTCATAATAGAATAATTAATTCCATTAATCGAGACTTGGATGTTTTCATTGCTAATATAGCCAGGAAATATCATTGGCCAATTGAGGGATTTGGAGAATGGAAACAACGTATATTATTGGAAACAAAAAATAGAATTTATAAAAATAATAATATAAATATTAATAGAGGTATTTTTTTCAATAAGCATCTTAAAAAAGAAATTGAAATCATTAAACACAAATTTATTGTAACAACAGTAGATAAGGCAGGAAATAATTTTTGCTTAATGTGTAAATTACACTTCAAAGACACTCTGCTTAATGAATATAACTCGAATAAAACATATCAAACGATTAAATTTGGAAAAAAAGAACTGGATAAAAGAATTATTGCACTAGCTAAAAAAACTAAAATTAAAATCAGTAACCTAAATTATCCTTACCTTTTCCCTACTATCAAATTTCATAAAAATCCTTTAAAATTCAGATTTGTTACTTGTAGCACTGGAAGTTACAAATATCATTTAAGTAAATTTTTCTTTAAATTTCTAAAAATTATTCTTAAAAAAATCAAAGAAGAAGAGAATTTCATTATAGATAACAACACTAAAATTTTAAATTTCATTAAAGATAATAACATTTATAACATTAATACATTTGATTTTGAAAATCTATTCACTAGCCTTCCACACAATAAACTAATTGAAGTTTGCTCAAATGTTTATGATTTATACCTAAACACTGATTTAATTGAAAAAAATAAATGGATAGAAATCTGCAGAGTTAATATTTGTGAAAACTATCTCTTTAACGGAATTGAATATTATAAACAGGTTTTTGGTATCCCTATGGGTTGCAATTATTCTAGTGCATTGGCAAACATCTTTCTACATTCATATGAGAGGGAATTAATTAAAAATGAAATTATTTATGGTTTTCGTTTTATTGATGACCTTATAGTGTTTAATTATGATAATTTTGATCCATTTATAACTGCTATCCAGAAGAGCTTAAATTAAACAAAACCAATACAGAAATTAACAAATGCAATTTTTTAGATATGGAAATTGAAATATTAAATTCAGGTATATCTGTTGGCTTATTTGATAAAAGAAATGAGTTTAATTTTAAGGCTATAATACTTTGTAATTTTCATACAAATCTTCATTATAAAATTTTTAGAAATTTTCTCAAATTAATAGAATAAATAGCATATGTAACAACCATTCTAATTTAGTTAAAGCTTTAGATAATTTAAAAAATATTCTTAAAGACAACGGATTCCCAAATTCTTTCATTAATATTAATAGTTTTTTAAAAGGAGTTTAAAAATTTCTCTAATTAATATATTAATGGTTTTTCCATTTTAATTTGCTAATACTGTTTAAACATTAGTTTTTTATTCTGATTAATTAGTTAGAATTTTTCTTCATAGAGGGAGCTACGTGCTCGCTTTTAATTTTTGTTGCTTCATGTATATTGGCGTCGTCTGTATTGCATCTAAGATTTCGGCAGAGAGTGTTAGGGTTAACACACTCTCTAGTACTTTTTGATATTTTAAGGATTGTGCATTTTGATTCATCAAAATGATTCAAATATTGATTTTGGACAGGATTCAGGCCACAAAGGGTATAATTTTGATTTATAATCTTACCCTTGACAGAAAATCTTGTCTAATTTTGGAATCTTTATGGTGAGTGGTCTTCGATAAAGTTCACCATTCGATTCCTTTTTCATTTCTTCCTTTTTGAACAATTTTTACTTTCGAAATTCATTTTTATATATTTTTATGTGTTTTAAATATTATCGTTTCAATCTTCTGTTGATGCAACAACTTGAGGATGTTGCTTTCTTACGATTAAAGATGTATTGTCACTGTTCTTGTCTAAATTTGCTGTTTTTTTGTCTTTACGTTTTTCTTTCTTTTTGTTTCATTTTAATTTTTGTTTAGTTTATCTAATTTTTGCTTCTGTATTATATTATAAATAGCTGCATTTGCGCCTTTATATATAATACTATGAATTTTTATTATTTAATTAATTTAATCAATTTATAAATTTGTTAATGTATTTTCTGAGAAATGATATTTTTGAGGAAAACTGTCGACCGTAACAATGATTTCTCTAAAAGTTATTCAAGTATTGATATCAAATTTTCTGAGACTGTTTTCTGTAATATGCTTGATGTTTTCCTCTAAAAACTAAGGTCAATCTTAAAATCGAGTGTTATTTTTAAGTGCTTAAATATAAAAGAAAAGCATTTTTTTAAAAAAATCACCAGTTTGGTGACTATGTTCAGCTATATCTCAAAACTATTTTGAAGTACAAGAAATATTTTAGAGCATAACACAGATAACTGTCATAAAAATGTACTCCTACAAGGGTTTATGTATATTTAGAATATGATTTTGTCTATGGCTGTTAGCGTAAGGCAAATATTTTAGTCATTTTTCTTCAAATTTCTCAGTTTTTTTAAAAAAAACATTATTTTGAAAGCCTAATTTTACAATAGTTTCATAGTTTTGAAAACATATGCAGTTGAAAAATAACATTAAAATATATATATATAAGTTATTTTTCAAAAAAAATGTCTCCCAACACAGTCGGATACCTTAAGTCTGGTAATAATTATTATTAAATGGCATAAAATTTTTACCTTAAACTTTCACCTGTATTTAATCATTTCTTTGTAACTATATGTAAATACGCTTTTAATTTCTAATAAAGATAAGTTAGTTATTTAACCGAGCATTCTTTCTCTAAATTCATAACCCTAGCACACCGTCGACTCTCTAATTTCTATAAAGTGGTTGCTACTGCCGGGATTTTATTCCCCTGCAACTGTCTAATTTCTATATGAATGACGGTATAAAAGGATGAACATAATGATGAAACTAGTTTATTTGGACTAAAAATAGAATTTTAAACTTGCTATTTAAACGAGATTTCTATTAGAATTTAATATAAGAAATAAAGAGTAAAGAAGGATAAACGAACAGTTGCTGAGTCTGAGACTTAGATATTAGGTTCACTTTAATCATATTGAATTAATTTTCTCATATATTTATAAATCACATAAAACTTTCTATTATGTCTGTTATAATATTTTCCTACTTATAAAATTATAGCTACGGAATATTAAGATTTGTATAAATGTAAAAAGTAATGGGTTGTTAACTTTTTCTAGACATATTTAAGATATTTTTTATTATTAAGATGGAAATGAATAGGTGTGTCTTCTTGTAAAAATCGGTTTATTTAGTAAATCTTTAATATAATTTACATTGGGAAAAACAATTCGATTGCAGAGTATTATCAGGGGTAAATTTCGCAACTGAAATATTCTAACTAGTCAATAATTTAGGCTTTTTAATTTAAAAGAAACGCTATTAAAACTCAATAATATCTCTTAAATTTTCGTTTGAAAAAATGTGGCAACAATGACATCGTCATGGAAGTTAAACTGGATATGAAAATTATAATATTCAAGACAGAAAAGCAAGAATAATATTACGCGATTCATTAGCAAAAGATTCCGATGAAATTTAGCTCTTATCTAATTTGTAAACTCAACTAGTAAAATTTAACCCTCTGATTCCTAAGGCAATTCGAATAAAGGGACCTAAAAATACTGGAACGCCCGAGTTCCTCTATCAAAGATAAGGGAAATTCGCTTCCCACCTTAAAAATCATAATAACAGCTTTCACTGTGAGAATTCTAAGAAAACTCCCCTCTTCCCCAAACACATCTGGGCGAGCCACTCTAACGAAGAAAGCACTCGCCGCGAGTGTGAATCAATCACACTTTAAAAAAGGCGTGGAAATTTCAGAGTGACATTCGGATGTTTCAGACGGCTATCGTATTTTGCTTGAAGGGACGTATGGGACGGTCCCGTATCGATAGTTAACTGTAAGTTTTGGTGTAGACATTTAAGATAATCACTTTTTATAAGATCTAACATGCATGTCGTTTATCACCAATACTGGATTCTCCATAAATCAATATTTGAAAGTAATAATTGTTGAAAACTTGTTAGTTTTTAATTGCCTTCTAAAAACACAATGCTAATACTCGAAGCAAAACTTTAACGATTTTCGCAAATTTATTTTGGAAATGCAAAACGTCTAACACTCCCTCTTGATATATCACATGCATCACATTCTTTAACAATCCTGAATTCAACATAACTGGTAGAATAATATTGTAAAAAAATTGACAATTATTTTAGTTTCTAAGCACAAATCCTGCAATTAACTTAAAGAAAACTGTTTAAAACTTTCATCATCTTAGCAAATTTATTAGAAAGTACCTGAAATTTAATAGTTTCCAATATTTATTATATTTTGACAGAATATTATGAAGAGATATTATTCATTGTAACGGATTTACAAGCTTAAAATTATTCCTGAGTAGTTAGCAGTATTATCTCACTGAACTATTGTAAATGGCGCTAATGGTATCTACGAATTTTATCAATTGATTAATGATGCTAATGAATTATCTTAAGAGAATAAGAAAGCGTTTCACTATTTTCTGAGAAAAATAAACGACGTGATATCAATATAAAAAGAGAAATGTGCAAAGTTCATCGTTATAAAATGCTTGGTTTAAGATCTTGCTAAAAATGTTATAAAAGAAAATACCCTAGGTCATATGAATTTTTCTCGGATCTATTACAATTACGCACAATGTTTTCAACAGGTTAGAATCTCAAAATTTATATTCAGAAAATTTGCATTACATTATATTGTACCTTATATTGTCAATATACATGTAATAATTACCGTAAATAGACCATTTATTTTATTTTATTTAGTTTCCAGTGCTAAATCTTTCTAATTCATAACCATTGTCTCCGTTTATCTTCACCTTTTGACGATAATTCTTCATTAATTATTTTAAAAAAGTAGAACAATGAAAATATTCTTAGATATTAAATTGCATCACGTCTATTTAAAAATAATTAAAATCTTGAAATATGAATGGGGTCATATGACTATAGTAAATCTCATCTGATTTCATTCCACAAATCTCAGATTTATTTGAACCATTTATAAAATATTCTATTTAAATAATGAAAGTGTTATTTGTAAAATATTTGCTGCCTTGCGAATGATACCATGAAACCAAAGTTAATAAATTATTAATGGACATTACACGCAGGAAATTTAAAATTTATTGCACAGATTAAAATCTGATAAATTTTGTAAAATTATTTTCATTTGTGGACTTTCGGGAAAAAAGAACATACACACTTCAAATAAAGTTTTTGAACTTCCTACAGATACCTATGATCCATGGCAGAACTGTAAAAACAAGAGGTTTAACACTCTGACATCGAACGAGGTGATCTCGGGCGGTCTAACAAGTTCCCCTGAACAGCGACGAAAGTCGGTCTGAGGCGGTTGAGTTCTTTTGAGGGGAGGTGAGGTTCTAAGATGGCTTCGGAGATAAGCAAGATAGTGGGTCCAGTTATCCTTGTCCACCACAGCCCATTTCCGTGCGCTTAAGGGAAGGTTACAGCAGGGGGTGGAGTAGTGGGATAAATGACCACCCAGATTTGGAGAGTCCAATTCATGCCGCTTCCTTCCAAAAAAGGGGGTAAGAGAGGGTTAAAACGGGCTAAGAGAAAAAAGTAGCCTCGGTGTTAAAGAGTTAAAGGAGGAAACGAAGCACCAAAAAATCAAAACTCATTTTTTGTGCCTATCGTATGTTAAGATATCAAAAATCTTCGTTATCTTGAAAAAGGTGAGAAAACCACATGTTTAAACTTTCGTAGTAGGGGTTGGTGTACGGTACATTTTGGAAGGGTTGTTTTTACCACCCTCTGTTTCAAATTTCCACCCATTTTTCTTAGTTTATTACTTTAATGTGTTAAAGAACCATAATAGAGAGAATTGGAGATAAAAATTACAAATAAAATAGCAAAAAAAAAATGTATTGGACATAGAATAAACAAGCACATCTACCACATAAGGACTAAAATTTTCGTCGGTCGTGAATTGGTCAGCAATAGTATAAAATTTCTGGTAGTTTTCATTGAAAGAGTCCAAAACTCCTCTCACTGTACACAACGCATTAGTTTTTCTGTACGTGTACCTCTTTAGGAGGCACAATAAATTTCTTTTGCATGCTTGGAGGGGTGACGTACTGAGTTCGCCGACGTGACTCGAACAAAGAAAGAAAAGAAAAATGCTGAGAATGTAAGGCGGAAGTCAGACTGAACGAATCGGTTAGACTCATTGTACTTTGGGGATGCTCCTATTAGGATCGAGGCGGGAGCAGAGTGCTCAGGAAAGAAAAGTCGAAAAATCAAAACAAGAAAAATTTATTGGCTCATTGCGTACGCCAACCCCTCCTACTAAGGGTCAAAGAACTTCATAATATCCAACTGAAAAGGAAAAAAATTGTATGTAAGAAATTTAGGAAATCTGTATTTCCTTCCAGGAAACATTGTTTGTATTTATTATCATCTCCAAATTGTTGATTATTTTCTTTCTGTGTGAGAGTGAAAGACAATCAGAAAAAAATATCCACAGAATAACGCACCTTTAAATGCCTGCAAAATCTGTTTCTTTAGATGGCATATATCCATAATAAGCATTTTGGAAATCACCAACTTCTGAACAGGGCATCTTTAAAAATTTATGAATCAATGGTCCCGGGCGTCGCAGGAACATCTTCAAGGTAATCAGTCGTTCCACGATTGAAAGTTCAGAACAGAAATAAAATAAATTGAAATAGATGATGATGAAAGGTTAGCTTTTAATCCAAAAATAACTGCCTTTGAAAGACTGGTGAGACACACGTTTTTGAAATTAACCTGCCATATACCTGCAGATTCTTAGAGAGGCAACCTGTTCATTTACTATGATTCAGGGGTTACAACAAGAATCACGAGAAAAATTAATATTCTCAAGATCTTTTGTTTCCTAATAAATCCAAAAAGATAAAATAAAGAAGGAAATAATAATAAATAAATAAAAAATGCATAGTAATACAGTGTGTACACAAATGAAATGACTAATTTCGAAAATTAATTTTTAAAAACTAAAAATGTTGGAGCTAGGGATTTTTATTTAAATACGAGCGCACTTGAAGGTTTTTTTTCAGATAGGTAACACGGCGTTACGCCGTTCTAAATTTGCTACAGCGAGAAAATTCCGTACGCAACGGCTACCAATCAGCAGAAGCCGTTGCGTGTTTACTTGTTTCTTTTTTTAGTTTTTCTTGAAAATCACGAAAACTTCAGTTCCCACACTACATGTGAATTAAGAAATTAAAAAGCGTAAAATTCCCTACAAATTTATGCTTTTATTTTTCTTCCAGTTTTAATATTTTCTCAGATAATGGCACAAATATTTGATTTCCAGTAATTTACGACACCCTAGACCACCGAAATTTGTTTGTTACCTATCTGAAGAAAACCTTCTGATATGCGGTCTCATTTAAAGAAAAACCGTTGTTCCAATATTTTTAGTTTTTTTAAATAATTTTTGAAAGGAGTCACTTCATTTGTGTACACCCGTATTTCTGAATCTGCTACATTCATATTTTTATTAATTCATAGCATCAGTTCAAAAAAATAAAAAATAATTACTACTGGATCAGATTTACTAACAGCTGTAGGGGAAAAAATGAGAACGATATCATTCAGGTGTTAAAATAAGAATCGCTAGGTAAAAAAGTTATAATTATTCTCAACATCTTTTGTTTCCTTATATATTCAAATCAGTGAAGAAGAAATGCACATTAATTCTTTTGAATCTGATACATCAAAATTTTTAATAAATCATAGCATCAGATCATTCACATAAAAATAATTACTACAAGATTAGATTTACTAATTGCTCCAGAGAGGAAAAAAGAATTTGAGAACAGTATCAATAGTTATTTAATTTTGTAAATGCATTGCATTAAAGTTCCGCTGTCGAAGGAGACAGTCTAGATCAGCATAATCGAAGAGACCTCACCGGTACTTCTATCAGATTAATTGAGACGCGGGGGAAATAAAACTGATATGCCCTCGGAGAAAAATGTGTCCAACTGTCATTGGATTGCAATCAGTGACGGCTGGAATTCGAATTCCCCTCTCCTTCATTTATTTAAACGAGCCACGGCGCTGCTTCGCTGTGTTTGACAAATACGTGCTTGGTCCCAGCCAGAAATAAATCTCGACTGCCAGAATGTCTCCCTTCTCGGACTTGGGCAGATGGACCTTTTCCCTCTGTGGAAGGGGGTTGGCTGGGCCCCCGCCTCTCCACCCGCTATCCGGGCCGCAGGCGCGGGGGTGAGAGAAAAGTGTTCTCCAAACGTTCATTAGTTACGTCAACCCAGTTCTCTAGCCTTCATCTCTACACACACTCCAATATGGGCAAGAGAGATAGAGGAGTGTAGAGAAATTATTTGTTTGGGAGAGGTGTTCTCCCAGTTTGAGACAAGTTCAGTTTTCCAATAAAAGAACGAGAACAAGAATTGGTTTATTTATAAAGTGCATAGAAGTGCTATATTAGAATTCGATTGGAAATTTCAAGTTTATAAGAATTCAGTTTTCGTTCTTTACTTGTGGATTACCTGTGTTTGAATGTTTTCTGTTGGTATAAAGATGACCCGTACATTTTTAAAACGAGAAAATTGATTTTCTATTATTTTCTTCAAAAGTGAATCCACTTGTGGTGCACTTAAATAAGAAACGATTTTTCTGTAGTGATTTAAAGGGAGTTGAATTTGAACTTTATTGATTTCAGTCAGTAATTTAACATGTAATATTTCTGAACGACATGAAATTTCACTTTGTTTCCATTGAAAATTTCCATATCAATTAATTTAAAAGAATTAAAAGAAAAGTCATGTGTTTGACAAATATTGTTTTAATAATTCGGTCTAATATTTGATACTGGCAGATTTCGGCGACCAGCTTGTTCACCAGGAATATACATTCAATTAAATATTTTATGTGTAATTTGATATTCTTGATTCCCTTCACAAAGTAATTTTAAATTTCTATTGTGATAGACGTTTAACACATGTTCCTTCAGTACTCCTGACTCCAAGTTCGGGGGAATACAGTGGTCATAAGTAGTCTTGTACCTGTTCATGAACGTCCTTAATGGAGTTAAGTAACTATCTGTGTCATGTAACATCCAAGTGCGCACTGTCGGCATCAACTTCACTCTCTTATTTCTCCTTCAAAACATGCATTTGATTTCAACATTAAAATGGCGTGGGACAGTTTACTTCCAGCATCATATTAGCTGGATGAAAATATACTTATTAAAACATAGTATTAAACATTAGGATATTACTTTAGCCTTCAACAATGAAAGAGAGTTATGCAATTAAATATTTGTTTAAACTTA
>BGPR01020878.1:0-27284 GCA_013235015.1 Araneus ventricosus | reverse complement strand
TTTTGTGAAGGGGCCATTTTTACGAAGTGGAATTTTGTGAAGGGGCCCCAAAATGTCCCTAATTTTCGTCTGCATCAACCCATGACATTGTTTTGGTCACATCTAAATTTCACTTATATATATATATACATACATATTATGGTATCGCTACCCAGAAAGTATTGAAAGAATTAAGTTGGCATAAATTCAATGTCCACCAAATGTAAATACATAATACAACACAAGTGCAAATTTTCACTGGCAAAAGTTAGGTTACAGAGAAAAGGAATTTTTAGAATTAACACATGAAGACTATCTACACAATTAATATCCCACTTATCAGCTTACTAGTTATTAAGATATTATGTCTTCATTGATAGATCAAAATATCAAAAATATTACAGCTCTGAACTTCAAATTAAAATTAATTTATTTTCCAAAAAACAGGTCTATTTAGAGACCTGTTTTAGAATAAATAATTGACATACATGAAGTAGAGAAAAAATAAATAATTGAACCTACTTTCTCATGTTGGTTTGTTGCTGCATCATGCAATGGGGTTAACTTTTGCAAACCAGCAGCATTCACATTTGCACCATATTCTATTAGTAATTTAGCAACATCATACCACCCATAATTGCATGCTTCATGAAGTGCTGTCCAACCTTATAAAATAAAAACTTTAATTAGAATATTATAACTTCATAAAATCTCCAAGTGTCATTGGACAATATATGAAAATTACTTAATATTACTGCCATTTAAAAGTAAAGAAAAAAATTAAGGTGAATGAAGTCCACTGAGACTAGGGATTGCAATCCGGAAAACCGGATCCAGTAATCCGGCATTATTAGACGTCTACCGGATCCGGTAAATTAAAAAAATACATGAAGCCGATTTCTTGAAAAAATACTCGCGTTGTTACAAAGTAGGTACTTAAATGCGTGGTGTGTACGAGTTGTTCGACGCTGACTCACCCGCTTCACATATAGACATTCCTATTGTTCAATTGATAGATGAATTATATTTATGTTGCATTTACAAGTACGAGAATGATTTAAGTAGATAATTAGACTTAGAAATGAATTGAGTAACGATCCATATTTCCGATTTTTCTTTATAATATGACTTCCTTCTCACATAGTGACCGAAATAACGTTTTAAATTGCAAGTATGTACCTATTTGTGTTGCATTGCAGATACTAGTCTAAAAGTTCGAAAACAAACATGTCACTTTTGAAACCAATTCAGAATGAAAACAGGAATATTAATATACTTACAGAATAAAAAAAAAAAAAGGTGATGATGATACATTTACTATGCCGAAAAAAAAAATTGTAAGACTAGAAATGAAAAATATCTTAGAAAGAGTTGTTCCAAGATGATAGCTTTAAAGAAAACGTAGATAATATAGTAGAAAATAACAGAGATTCATTGTCATTGAAAAGTGATTTGACATTACAGAAAGAATTACAAATGCAAATCCAGCAAGATATGAAAACCTAGAGCATAAATACCAAAAAAAGGAGAAAGATTATGAGAAAACATTAAGAAAGGAAATGACTGCATGTGAAAGTGAAGGAGTTCGAGGAAAATACTTGTCTTCTATTCATGAGTATTTGTTGACAATAAAACTAACAAGTGTAGAAGCAGAAAGGGCTTTCTAGGTCGCTGCTTATATTTGCAGCTCTGTAAGAAGTCGATTGACAGATGACACAATTAACACTTTTTGTTTCCTACGATAATTTTTTCAAAACCAAAGTGAGTTTTTTTAATTGTTTTACTTAAAATAATAATTTAAAGCAAGTATATTAAAAAATACGAAGAAGTTTTAAACTCGTTATTGTATAATTGTGTGCCATTGATTTAACAGATTCATGATGACTGTCATAATTATAAGAATGAGACTGCTTGGTGTGTCTAAAATACCTAATTATTGTGATCTCAGTTGATCAGCTTGATTTAGTTAGATTTAATATAAGTTACTTACATAATATAAGTTACATTACAAGTTATCATTGATGCCATTTGGGTCATTCCATGTCAAGTGATCCAGAGCTGGTTGCTTGACCATTTTATAATCAAATGATTTTTTGTATGTTGATTCCTACGTAATTAGAGAGTCCAAAAAGACAAATTTTAATTTTTTTATCCTTTTCCGAATTCCGATGGCAGCCATTTTTGTTTTACAAAACATGCCGATTTTTGCATCTGTAGGGGTTTGCGTTAACTTATATTACTCGGAACTGGTGAACCTGAGGTTGATGAAACAAAAACCAGTCTATTTAGGAAGATACAGCCTTTATTATTTCCAGTACACATTTAAGGAAAATTGTATCCCAAATAGCAAAAATCAGCCTAAAAGTTTGACTTTAAAAATGACAATTTTTCAATTTTTGAAGGCATATAATTCCCAAAAGGAATCTCTTCTCCATATTACTTTTGTGGGGATGTGTAGCTACCTTAATGTACTGTAATTACAAAAAATTTCAACCCTGAGATTTGCTTCTTTTAAGAGCTACGGGCTTTCAAAATCCGAAAATTTCAAAAAAATCCAAATTTCGACACCTTATATCTTGGTTGGGGCAAAGTTTAAAAATCTGAAATTTTTACAGATAAATCCTCTATAGTGTATTATACTGCTGTAAAAATTTCAAGTTTGATATTCATCTATAAGTCAAGTTAGAGGACTTTAAAAATCCCATAAAAAACGCATTTTTTTGCCAAAAATGAGGGAGCATAAATTTGACTAAGTACTATTTTTATCATTAATAAATTATAATATGATATAACTACTAGTACCTATTACATATAAACTTAACTTTTTTACATGAAGTAGCTTGTGCACACTTTAAATGTATAATGAAGTTGAAAAATTTGAGTATGTCACTTTAGGTTCCACAGAATAATTGAGGCTCCTCTATTCACTTATTTTATAACACAGTTTTACTATGGTTACCATTGTTAAAACACTTTAGAACTTCAAATAAAAGTATCGATATATACAACTAACACATCACAAAAGTATATAAGTATAAAGTCACTATACACGCGAGTCAGGTTTTTCGTTCTACCTTGATTTGTATCATTAAGAAGTTTTGATATTTCTTCACTTAGTTTTGGGGAAATGTTATGTGTCCTTCCAGTACTTGTTGTAGTTCTAAGGCACTTAATTTCCTTAAAACATTGTTCATGGGTACCCAAGTCTAGTCTTTCTCCTTTTTCTTAAAAGCTATTCTTGGACCGGTGGGGATGATAAAATGTTACAAGCACATCTTTATTTATGTCACTAATATCATTCACCTCTGCCAGCCACCATTGACCATCACATACACATGCAATAGAATCTCTTGTGTGAAGTGTTATTTGTACAGCTTATGTAGTGGAATGAATTTCATATTCCATAGCTTGTGAAGTAATGAAGCACTTCAGGTTACTCTCTGACACAGGAACAAAACAACGGAAATTCCTTGTACCAGTAATTGCCACAGAGTTTTCAAATCGGTCAAGAAGTTTATTGTTATGATGTTGAATGATCTCTTCATCTTTTATGTAAATGAAGGCGATTCCTTTTAAATGTTCATGACGAAATTCAAACATTTCTGATGGTGTCAATATTTGGTTAGTTTATGGTCACTGGAGACTTGCTTTGGTTTGTGGAAGTCTATCACAAAAGTTTGTGAACAGGTCTGAACATCCACACATTTTGTTGAATAAGTATATTAGGCCTACAGCATTTTAAGAGATTATCTTATAAATAGAAACATGACATAATATAATGTTATAACTTAACAGAATAAATACGAAGTAAAATTATTGCACCAAATGGTGCATTATTTGAAAATATAAACGTCATAAGAATTAATTTGAATTGTAATTTTAATTACAAATATTACTTGAGGTCATATTATAATTTATTGATGATAAAAATAATATTTAGTCAAATTAATGCTTCGCCATTTTCGGCAAAAAATAACGTTTTTTATGGGATTTTTAAAGTCCTCTAACTTGAATTGTAGATAAATATCAAACATGAAATTTTTACAGCAGTCTAATACACTACAGAGGGTTTATCTGTAAAAATTTCAGATTTTTAAACTTTGCCCCAACAAAGATATAAGGTGTCAAAATTTTGATTTTTTTTTAATTTTCGGATTTGGAAAGCCTGCAACTCTTAAAAGAAGCAAATCTCAGGGTTGAATTTTTTTGTAAATACAGTACATTAAGGTAGCTACACATCTCCACAAAAGTAATATGGAGAATAGATTCCATTTGGGAATTATATGCCTTCAAAAATTGAAAATTTGTCATTTTTAAAGTCAAACTTTTAGGCTGATTTTTGCTATTTGGGATACAATTTTCCTTAAATGTATACTGGAGATAACAAAGGCTGTACCTTCCTGAATAAATTGGTTTTTATTTCATCAACCTCGGGTTCACCAGTTCCAAATAATAAAAGTTAATGCAAACCCCTACAAACGCAAAAATCAGCATGTTTTGTAAAACAAAAATGGCTGCCATCGGATTTCAGAAAAAGATAAAAAATTAAAATTAGTCTTTTTGCACTCTCTAATTATGTAGGAATCAACATACAAAAAATCATTTGATTATAAAATGGTCAAGCAACCAATTATTTTTTTTCTGGATCACTTGACATGGAATGACCCATTTGTGAAATCTAGTAAGCGAGACTGAACTTAACCGGCCGTCATTATCTAATTATTATTAAACTAATATAACAACTACAATTTAACTAGTTACACTGCACTTAGTTTTTATTGTTGATTCATACGTAAATGTTGATTAATTATAATAGTGTAAATAAAGTTGATTTCATAAGAAATTAACGCTTTTTTTTTTATAAACTTTGTAATACACTCACTTTATCATCTTTTATACAGTTGATTTTGGAATGAAAAGGCAAAATAGTTTTGATGTGTCCAATCCGGCCGGATCCCATCGGATCCGACCAGATTGAAATTGGTGCCGGATTGCAATCCCTAACTGAGACTAGTAATAGAACAATGATATCAATATCTCGAGAAAATTATAAATTTTAACAGAATTTGTAATTCAAATCAATTTATAGGAATAAGAGATGTATGAAAAATTGTTTTATTAATTTGAATTTCTTTTAGAAACTGCTGATTTATCAAAATTCCTCTACACAGTTATAGAGTCAGGTGGGGTAAAATGGGTAATCAAAACATATGGCTTATAGAACAACAGATTTTTAATTATATTTGTAGTTTTTTGAGTTGGATATTATAGTTAACTTTTCTAACTTCCATTCCTTAACTGATATTTTTTTTGTTTCTTTATAAGTGAGTGGTAACACATTACACAAAAGTGGATAAGTTTATGTCACATGTTATGTGCTCTAACTTTCACTGCTAGGACCAGATTAGTGAGGAATTCTTATTATAGTGGCATAATATCTTTTTTTTGGACATTTCTGCTGCTTCCAATTGCAGCTAAGGGGGAAAAAAAATCTTTTTAATATCATATTTCATGGTTCGTACACTTAAGAACAAAAAAAATTTCAAGGACTTTTCAAGGAATGCCCAAACATAGACATAATGCAGCACACCACAAGTTATAATAATGGTTATAGAATAAGCTTCATTCAATACATAAGAAAACGTCACATTTCCTGTCTATTTAAAAGAATTCCTATTACTTCATTTAAAGAACTGTGAAGCATAATTTGAATTCAACAGACACTTTATTGTTAGAGAATTTTTAAATATCATTTTAACGTAGAAATAACAAGCATTTTGAAATTAAGTTACATATTTCTCAATACAGTTGAACCTCGTTAACGCGAACACGCTTAACGCAAATTACTGACAGCAAAAGTCAAAAAATGAAAAAATTTAGTAAAATAAAGTAAAGTCATTTAGCCAATTTTCTTTTCTAAATCTTCTATTGCATTATTGATTTCAAGTAATTTCTCTTCTCTTGCTTTAGCAGATCTCCTTAAACTATTAGATTTGCAAATTGAAGTTACAGCATTCTTCTCCTCAGCTTTTTCTGCAAATTCATCTGCAGACCTTATCAAAGCCTTCATATCTTTTTCCAAGCGTCTTTTTTGGTTTTTCAGTTCTTATATTTCATCAAAATTTAGGCTTTTCTCTTCTTGTTCTGAGACGACAGCAGTTTTGATCCTCTAAGTATTTCATACTAGCAGGACACGTACGGCTTTGCCCGTGTAATCAGGACTTCAACAAAATAAAAAAAAGCCCACATACAATTACATAAATAAAAGTTTTAAAAACGAAATCAAAATAGAAATATATATATATTATTGAGTTTGTCCGCTTCTTTTTCCTCTTGACCGAGTACCGTTAATCCAAAATAATGTTAAAAAATTACAATGTGATATTTATTACATCGCAAACAAAGTATGAAAGGCACAGAAATAAGTTAAGACACACTTAAAAATAATAATCGAAATCATCGAGTAAATAAATCATCTCCTCGCAGAACGCGAAAGTAATGACGTCACCCTGGCCCGTCAGCCAATGAAATTGCCCGCAACGTTCCAAAGAGCTGTCGCGGGAGGAGGCAGCTAGAGAAAAAATATCTTTCAACTACCAGGAAAAAATTAATTTAAAAAAATGGGAAAAGATATTTTAACAATTCTTGTTTTAAATCCAACAGAACCGTTGCAGTTATAAGCTGAAAAATTTTGAAAATGATATCTTTATTAGAACATTGGATGCAAGAGTTTTCAGGATTTCAGAAAATTTTATTTTTGAAAAGTGTTTATTTTTTAAAAAATTCCCAAAATTCAGTAAATTACAATAGAAGCTCAAAACTAACTTCATTAGAACGGAAATCGCGTGATCTTTCTGATGGTTTATCTATTTTTGTCGTACAATTATTCGAAACCATTCTATTGAGAAATTAGTGCGAAAAATCAACCAAAACAACACAAAACATTGAATAAAAAATTTTCTAGATTAAATTTTAAAATTTCGGCTTCGAGGTGCATTCAGTCACCATTACGACTACCTGTGTGCCAAATTTCATGGCTGTATGTGCGATAGGTTCGTCTGGACATCGCAGGCAAACACACACGCACACAAACATTGCCTTTTATAAGTATAGATATTTTTGCATAGCATTAGACACTAGGGTTCGTACACATTTCCTTAAAAAAAATCAAGGACTAAAAAAACCAAAAAATAAGGACCTTTAAATTGAATAAACTTAACGAATTGTCGCACGCATTTTTAAATAAAATCTCATTTTTGCAAATTCAACCTATTAGATGATAAATTATAATATAAAACATGGAAGACACCTTACAAATTTAACACAACTCCTAAAAATATGAGTTAATAAATTGATGAAAAAAACCCCCATGAAACTGGTAATCAAATTAAATATCTTTTAATTCCAAACTTTTTTCATTCAATTTTACATCCAAGGTATTTATTTTAATTTCTTTTTCAGAAATTGTATTTCTTAGTTCATGCGATTGAATAAATAAATTTATGTCCTTTGACTTTTCTGCCTCATTAGCTAAATCATTTGCTTTCTCATTTGTTTCGTGCATGTCCGTTTGGAGGAACATTTTCTTTTGTTTTAAAAAATCTATTTCTTCCTCTAGAGCTTTTCATTTCAGTTGTTTTCTTTCAATCTTTTCTTTAGATCTTTCACTTTCTAAATACTGCATGTATTTTGCTCTAGCTGAGGTGGCAGCCGTCCCCATTTCTTTAGTAATTTTTAAGTCATAAATAGCCCCAGACAGCTTAATAAATTCATGATTTACACGCTGGAAAATATATGAAGCATCTTTAAGTTTTCTATTTCCAGGGCCTTGTTCACCGAAAAACCTCATTGTCCATGTGACAGTATTAATACCATTTTAATAATCTTCCAAACTCTTTCATAATGATTATTGCTAAAATAAGTTTCTAAAAAATTATCAAGGGAATCACTCTTTGGATTGAAAGAAGTAAATTCAAATGAATTTGGCTTTACAATATTTAACAGAAAATCTGCATAGAGTAACAAAATTTCGTCGCAATCTTTTCCCAAAATACGTTTATTTTGCGACAATACAATCAATACCTTTTTCATTTTTTCCTGTGCTTTTTCGGGATATCCAGCCATTACTCGTGGATCAATGCAAATCGCATGTCTTACTAGTGCATAATTCACAGGACATTTCTGCATGAAATGTTTTATCATTGTTATGATGTTTTTCCTACTATCCTGTCTGAGTGTGAAAACATCCTTGTCTGCTAATTCCTTATTTTTTATCTTTTCTTTTATTAGTTGCTCAGCAGCAAATCCTAAATAAACTTAACTTTTATCATTATACAAGTTTGGGTCACTGAAGTTGAATTTGCATAAAGTCTCAGGTTTCTCAATTCTTTCATTCTCTGGTTTCAAAATTTTGAAATGTTGAATGCAATCATTAACAAGTTTTAAAAACATCACTGGCAAAAAAGGGAAGTAAAGGTTTATCACTTTGATACTGTTCTAAAAATGGTAACAGCACTTTTGACAACCATTCCTATGAAACCATGGGCCAATAAAGGCCATCTGTAACTCCTCCCTTATTTCCCAAAGTATATGCGATGGATATGGATTCGTAGAACGCGAGCAGTGTCGTCCCTCCACCACATTCCGAGAGAGCCACGTTGACCGAGATTAGAGCCGCTGAGAAGGAGGATTTAGAAAAACGATAATCGGTGAAATTTTAAATTTTTTAATAATGGCAGAGTAAAAAGTAAGGACATTAAGGAGTTTAAAAATGGGGCATAAAAATAAGGATTTGTAAGGACTTTTAAGGACTAAATGTAAAAGTAAGGACTTTAAGGACGCGTACTAACCCTGCATAGGTGCACAATATGTTAGTTATTTTAATGTTATGGATACTGCCACCTGTTGAATTGATGTAATCACATATAAGTCTCTGGGAAACATACAAAAGCTCCTTCATATTCTCAACTTCAACTTTCTTGTTGATACTAAATCCCTTTTCAACAGTTGCTTGCCCATGGCTGAGTAGTAACAACATTTCTCCCACTTTCCATAAGTTTCTATATTTACTGGTGTTCACTGTCTCGTAGAAAAATTCATCAACTCTCGAGTCTTCTGGAAAAAATTCGGAAAAATCTGAATGTTTCAAAGCCACATTATCTAAATAGTCATCGAATTCCATTAAAATCTCATCACATACATTTTCATCAACATATTTTGCTTCAACCATTGAATTTAAGATATGGTTCATTTTATTTAAACATTTCTTTTTTTATCGGTCATATTCCTAAGATCTAAACAGGATAAATTCCTTACAATAATGTACTGCAGTGGAGATTTTTCAAGCAGCTTCATTGTTAACTTTAACAGGAACTTTATGCAATCCATTCTTAAATCAAAAATTTGACAGTTAGAAATTGCAAGGACTGGACTTCTTTTTCTGCAGAAAACTCCAGATCAATATTTTGAATTGGTTTGTGAATTTTGGGATTATTAATATCCAAACATAAAAGCTTTTGCAAAGTACATGCAGTGTTTAAATTCTTGGATAATACAAAACACTGCAGAAGGTTTACAATTTTTTTCAAATCTTCTGGCAGAAAAAACAGCATTGGTTTGTCAGCCTGATATCTTGTTAAAAAAGGCAACAAAACTTTTGCTATGGAGTGGAAAACTTTCAACTTCACAGAAAGTAGATTGTCACTCATGCGAGTTTTAACACAGGCATATGACTTGCAATTTGGTTAGTTATGCCCTTATCAACAGAATTCAATGTACTTTTTAATGCTGGGGAGAAGATTTATAGCAGATTCACTAGTTGGCACATTTCCAAGCCACTTATGCTGTATAAATGTTTTTGGTAATGCTCCTTCTGGTTCTTTCAGGAAATCATCTCTGCGAGCAGGTGAATTTTTAAACAAATAATACAATGCAGTTAAAAAAATCCACAATTCCCCATGTGCTTGCAATGCATCCAGCCTTGAAGGCATTGTGCATGATATGGAGACCACAGTTACCAATATTAAGAAAGTTTTTTTCCAAATTCCTTAAAACAATAATCTTGTAGTATGCTATAAAACTTCCAATTTACATTGGGCCCATCCATCAATATTTGTATGGTTTTGGAAAATTTCAATTTTGCTATGGCAGATATGAACTCTTCAAATATGTCAGATGACCTGCTATGCCCCAAAAATACAGAATTAAAATATATGGTACTAACTCTGTTCTGGTGCCAATACCAGACATGAATGTCCATTTGTTTTTCTTGTCTCATCATATTGAGACTTTCATCAAATAGCAACACAAAATTATTTTTATTTAAATTTTCTTGCAAGAGATTTTCCAAATAAGGCGCAATGCGAAATGCTGCATAATATGCAGTTTTTTTTTCTCCGCACGAAAATTTTGATGCAATGGCACTATCGGGGAACATGCGGTGAAACATTTTTTCAATGTTCTCATTTGCTTTATAAGAGCCGTGATTTTTTGCAGTCTGTCCACAAAATTTCAGCATCTAAGACATCGTTTTTAACTACATGAGATTCAATATTGCCAATATTTGAAGATGCAGCAGATAAGAGACGGTGAGTGCTGTGGTTGATGTCTGGGGTATTTTTATCATTAAAATAACTTCCGACCAAGTTCATTGAGGTTCTTCTTGTTGACTGTAAATCAATGTTCTTTCGGCTGTTCGCATGGCTTTTCACAGCACTTTCACACATCGATGCAACACTGAAATTTTTATAACACATTGTGCATCGTGCAGAATGGACATCCGACACGTTTCTTTGCAACCACATTTTGTATGCAGGCATTTCCAGCCATGCATTATTAAAGATGCATTCACCTGCCATTATCTACACATAATTTTAAATCATATATGAAGACAAAAACACGTGGAACGTGAAACAGCGAAAAAATAATCATATTATGGGAATACCCACCACACTACAAGAGGTACCTAAGCAGAGATAGCACGCGACACTAAGAAAGGAGAAAAAGGTCACATCACCCATTATTGAACGGGGAAGAAGGTGGTTTTAACTAACATAAAATGAATGGCGGGGAAAATAAATTTCAATAGGAATTTTTTCGACTCTCCTGAATTTTTTGAAGAAATCCTAAAATTCAAGGACTTTAAACACATTTTTTTGTTTTTCAAGCATTTGAAAATGAAACTTTTATTTTCAAGCACTTTTCAAGGTTTTTTTAAAAGCGTATGAACCATGTATTTAGGAAATGGGATAAAATGGGTATATGGTTAGGCTTAACATTCTGCATCAGGTAGTTACAGCATGATCAGATTCAGGTAGGACAGGTACAGCATGATTTTTTTCTTCAAATAAATAATTCATTTATGATAAATTGAAAATTAATGAAACAAATATTCCATATCATAACTAGTTAAAAAAACAATGCACGTAAAGAATCAGGAAAATTACCAGTTTTCTCTCATGAAGAGGAGCGAAAAATTGTTTAGTCTTTAAAATTTATGGCAAGATGTGGTTATAAGAGGGATCTAAAGTCTAGTTAAAAACCTAAAAGCAATTACACAAAAATAACACTTTCTTTGGCAGATGTCGAAAGTTTACAACCATATGTTTCTGTTTTCTCTGACATGCCTTCATGTTCTCAGAACATGTCTTTGTCTCCACCTCAAGAGTGTAGATCACAAAGCACAAATTCTTCAACAAACAAAGATTTGAAATGTGCAAAATTGTCAGCAATATTGCTAAAAGCATCAAATTTCACAACTACATACATGAATAATTCAAATAAAAATGCAAATGTGTGCAGACAAGTGCTGGTGGAATTTGAACAAGTGGAGATGCAATACAAAGGCTAAAAATTGAAAGAGAAAATATCAATGTAATTTCCTTGCAGAACAAGTATCTGGAAATGATATTACCGAAAATACAGCTATGAGACAAAGTCTAACAGTAGGCGCCTGGATAAGAGCATTACATTTGAGGCACAAAAGCAAGTCAGAATTCATTGGCAAAGTTATGGCTGTTAAAGGAGATATCTATAAAATGAAATATTTGAAAAATTTAAGATGGGCAACTTTCATTTTTCTGGCTGTAGATGATACAGATTACATCAAAGATGAACAAATAATAAAAATTTTGAATGAGCCACAATTTAATAGCAGAGGTCATTAATTTTTTGAGGAATAACACATATCTGACTTTTACTGTTATTATATCACTGGTCTGCAATATATATATTTATCATTTGCTACAGTATCAGATTTACATACCCATTTTACCCCACAGTGTAAACATTTTCACCTGGGTGGGATAAAATGGGTATACAAAACACATGGTTAAAAACAATCTCCCAGCAAACATATATATATCAAATTAATAATGAAACTTACAGTAAAAGCTTACCTAACCAGCATGCTCGGGAAACGCCAATTTCCGGATACCTGAAAAGTCTGGATAGTTGAGTGTGATGGGAAAAATGGGGGGGGGGCGGGGATTGCAGCCTTTTTTTTAACCGATTCTATCCCTTAACCTTTTTTTGTTTTGGTTGTTGATTTCGTTTTTAGGTCTCGTTTTTTCAGTGAAAGGTGAGGAATTTTTTTTTTTCTTTCATTCTCACTTTTGCTTTTTAACCCACTCCCCATAAAACAAGTCTGTGTACGTCACTGTACTGTATATTGCCTTTTCCCCCCCTTCTATGCCCCTCCATGTGGAGCGGGCATTGTATTCCAGAAATAAATGGTTCGCATGAATGGAACAGCACAAGCGCACTAAATTTTGGCACTCTGATGTAAAATTTTTAGAAAAACTCATTTTCTGAGTTTTCCGGTTAGTTGAGCTTTCCGGATTCTTGAATGCCAGATAATCAAGAATTTACTGTACTTAATGTTACTCTGAAGATGTGTAATGTATAGAAAAAACAGGTTTTAAAAAGTAATATTTTGACAATGCTTTTTAAGCTAAAAGTAGGGTATTTTCTACCCACTTTACCCCACCTGACCCTATCTAGTTGTTGCTTAATAGTAAACCTGAAACTGTCAATACTCATATTAAATATTAAATCTGATACAAACAAAATCTGAATAAAACACATACCTGCATTGTCAACAGCATCTACTTTGACACCTTGTTTAAGAAGCTTATTAACTTTCTCAAAATCCCCCTTTATGGCAGCTAGATGAAGAGGTGTTTCACCTCGTTCATTTCGCTTCAAAGAAAGTGTTCTATCTTCAATTACTGGACTGGATTCTGTAATACAACTCCTATTAATTACTACTTCATAAAATAAATTAAAAGTACAACTGTCTGAATAGAAACAGTTACTTCCAACAATATACGGAATTTTCAAAATGATTATTTTATTTTGAAACCATTTTTTGAATAAATCAATACAAATAAACCTTCAATTGAATTTCTTCTATTAACTATGTATAAGGAGGGTCTATTGAGAATAAGTAATCAAAATCTTATTTATTGAGCTGTTTTAGATTAGAAACTAATTTTAAATCTGCTTATGTAATAGAAATTATCATAAAATTTTTTAAATTAGCATGAAGCTGACAAAAAAAAAAAAAAATAGCTAAAAGTTAAAAATTGCTATCTTCCATATCTTGAACTTATCAAATCATTATTTTAATACTCCTAACTACCATAATTTCTGTCCTTGAAAATGTTTTATATATTGTGTGATTTTTTGAAACAGTAATCATTAAATCGTGTTTTAATACTAAAGTGACATCGTTTGCAATGGAATTAAAGAAAATTTTAATTAAATTTTGGATTGTGTGTGGACCCCAATTTCAGTCCACTGAATTTCAAAGCAGAACTACAAGCATATTACTTATATTATCCAAAACAATCGCATAAAATTGAATTAGATGGAAGAAAAGAAATATTCAATATAAAAAGAGTACTAGTTTTGAAATAATGCATTTTCCTTTAAAAATTTGTTAATTGAATCTTCCAATATAAAACAGAAAACAAATTTTTAAAATCCAAAATTTATTACTTAAAGGCAAATGTGTATTCCATTAATCCGAGTTAAAGTTGTATACAAGAAATTACATCAACTAAAATCGGAGAATTTTAGTATTTTTATTCTGGCATCTCGCACAACTTCAGATTTTTTAAAAAAGCTTATAAGCATTTAAAAAAAATAATATAAATATTAATAATATATGACATTACTTTAATTAGGTTCATTCCAGAAGAAATTGAAGCAAACACCCCTAGTATTTTTTTCCCCCACATCGATCCGAAAATTACTGAAAATTCTAGACCAAACAATCGAGATATACGTTACGCATTATGTTTTAAGAAAAGTAAAATTCTCAATTACGTATCAGAAACATATTCAACAGTACGATAACAGATAATTTTAAAAACTAACATAAAATACAAGAAGTCTCCGTTCGAAACAAAGATCGGCGAAACAACGAATCACACCATGTTTGTAAAATTAATCCAGTTTGGTCCGGTGATAATGAATAATGGGAGGGGAATGAGAAAGGGTACAAGGGCACGCGATTTTCAAGGACAGCTGATGATTATAAGACAAATTATTTATACCAGCAGCAAATAACTATATAATACATATTTTTGTACATATAAACAATGGAAATGACGGAAATCAAACGATATTGAAATATCATTCAGTAAGTTACAATTGACACAAAGGCTGATGGCGAAGAACTACAATATACAAAATAACAATCCTCAATAACTTTAATCTATTTAAAACTATTTTATTAATAAATTTATGGATCTGTTAGATGTTTGCAATGATAAGAATAATAAAACAAGAGCGCAAAACGATACGTAATATGTTGCGTAATACTACCCCAACATAAAACTTTCTATCTCTTCAAAAGTTACAAACCAAATAAAAGTACAGTTCAAAGAATTATTTAAAATACTAAAAAGTGCTTCTAAACGAGAATAGCTATTTTTTAACTTTTGAAACCACAACAAAGAACAGTAAACAACTGTAAAAAAATTGGGAATTTATAACAAATACTGGTAATGCTGCAGCCTCAATATCTTCACGAAACGCATATTTCTATGTAAAAAAACCTTCCTTCCTTAAGAAATGCAAGTGATTATGAAAATTCCCAACGACTTTTTTTGTAAATAAACTGGCTAAAAATCACAATGCACATATTAGGCTTACGAAGCTACGCATATTTTAGGTACTCACTTTAAGAACGAATCGGTAATTACAATGAACTATATTCTTCTAAATTTAAAGCTTTAATTATGAACTTTACAGTTCATATACTTTCATAAAAACAAAAGAAATAAGTAGCTACATGTTTAAGAGAAAGATGTATTTTACGTCATCTATAGACAAATCAAAATTACATATTTTTATTTCGATTGCCTTTCAAAAAATAAGTACCATGGCGCCATCTATTGTTAAGCAAGAAAAATACTCTAAAAATTATTAATAAATTCTGGGAAATAACAGGGAATATATATATATATATTTCCGCGGCAATATATAGAGATGACTGAGACAAGCACAGATGTGAAACAGGAACTGTATAATTATAATTTTACACAAATGTTATTAAAACGGATTTCGATACGTATGACAACTCATCACATTTTCAATACATAATTTTTAAAGCAGACCGTGGCACCATCTACTGGTGAAAAAGTTAACGTATCCCAATCAGTAATAACAACGATTTTTCTTTCGTTTCGAACAAAGAAAATAATATAAACAGCAAAGAATCCCTTCCTTAATCAGTGGTAGCTCGAATTAAAATGTTTTACAATGCGTAGTGGTGATTTCTAAATAACATCCCTTTTTAATTAATTTTGTTCAGTTATTTAATTAGTTAATAAACGAGTATTGTGAAATGTTTGACTTAATAAAGCTTATTTTTAATAAACAAATTTTAGCTAAGGAATTACCAATTTTTAATTAACAAAATCAAGAATTTTTAGAATAAATTGGAACAATTATTTTTGCTACTTTCCTTACTCTCGTTTATAAGGATTTAGACTGTTACGACTAAACATTAAAAAAAAAAAAAAAAACTCCTTAAAAGTTGCAAGTTGAAATAAATACATTTGTAGGGAAGAAGATATTTATTCAAGTTAATAAAATACTTTAAGTGAAATCTATTCCTCTGGTTTTATTTCGAAGGCAAAGACAACTAACTTTTTTCCTTAATTCATACAATTATCAAATCGCACAGACGGACTGACAGACAGAATTCCTTTCAATGGATTTTGTCCAAAAATTGATACAGGATTCAAATTTTTGGTATTATGACATACCAGATTTCATTCCTCTATCTGGTTCAGTTCTTGAATTATCATGTTCATATTTACACAAACTGACATAATTCCATTTGGGGGGCGGGGGGCAGTAGCTAATTCCGGAAGCTCCAAAATGTGGAAATTCCTTAAAATCTCAAGATCAAACATTTTGACAATACTCTCTCTTAGTATTCTACAAATTCGAGAAAGAAAGAAGAAAAGTTATTAATTTATGGTATGTGTGGTGGGATGCTTTTTAATGTGAAGTGTGTCGTACTTTCTATGACACAATAAGTTTAATTTTTACCCTTGAAGTTGTGAGTTACTTCATTATAGTAATAAGAGACACATCAGAAAAGCAAATAATTTCAATCAAGAGTGAACATTAATTTTTATAATATTTGCAAAATCTAAAATTATACTGAAATCAGAGAAAGCTATGAGATTTAATATTATTATTTTCTAAAAAAAGGTATTAAGCAATATATAATAAAAAATAGTATAATACCAACTAAGATTGTACAACAAAGACTTTCTTCTTAGTTTCTTACCCTTACATTCGAAACATTGAACTTTTGCCAGAGAGTGAAGCTTGCAAGTATACTATACATTGCACCTACTGTATTTCATGGATTTCGATTATCATTTTATTTCTTTCAAACATAAACCACAAGCTCTTTTTCTCAATGCTGGTTGCTGTTCACTTGCTTTTTCAGGTTGTGATCTATAATTTAGATTTAAAGACATGGTAATGTCATAAGGCGATGATCAGATATTTTAGGCTCAAGTAGTGAGGTGTTTTCATAAGACTGAGGTTTTTCAAGAAAATTCTGCAGCTTGGTGGATTAATGGCAGGTTTATTACATATTAAATATTTTTGACAATGTAAAATGAAATATTAAATCACTGTAAGACACACTGGATATATAATTATCAAACTGAAACATTCAGATGTGAAAATTTTTTTCAAATGACACAAGTGGGCAAGCGTCGTAATTTTTGACAGAAGCATAAAACAGTATGAAATCACCTGGAAACTTGGACAAACCCATTTAATCCTGAAGAGAAGGGTTGTATGAGGGAATAGCAATGACCTTCAGACAGTTTTGACTCTGAATGCGAGAAGAGGGCAAGAAAATTCCTGTTTGTCATAAAATTTGCACAGGTGTGCCTGCTGGACGGTTAAAAAGTTACATTAATTCAAAATCAGTGGCATAAAAAGGGCAAGCGCTGCAGGGGAAAACATGGCTTTTTCACCTTCAGAAATCATCTAGGAACAAAAGTGACATGAATGCTGTAATGTTTTGACCCAATAATGCACCCTAGCAGTGTTGTGCCTCTGTTCAAACTTCCTACATTTTATTCTGAGTGTATAACACAACATATGATGGTAAAAGTGCTGTAATTGATATTATTTAAGATAGTGTATTCCTTGAAGCTGCCAATGTTCCCCCCCCCCAAAGTCAGAACTTCTTCTTTTCCACCTTAAATAGGATCATATAGAATAGCATTAGAGTTCATGAAATTTTGAAAGTACTTGCTTTCAGACTTTTCAGCATCTGTAAGTAAAAGCTGTTGAAAAAATAATTTTGAATTCAAAAAAACTCATTCAAATTTATCTACAATAATTTTTAAACAAATACTTTAATTATCTCATTAATTATTTCTTCATTTTCCTTCCTTATTTATTTTAAAATCTAATCATTTTCAACTTTCATCTTAAGAAACACTTTTCCACAGTGAAACAGTGTTAAAACATCATTTTCCCATCACCAGAGCAGTTCCCTTATTCTTAAGCAGTCCCCTTCTTACTTAAATGACCCATTGGGGAAAAAAAAAAAAAAAAAGATCGAGATTGCATTGTAAATGCACATGCTCAACTTGGAGGAATTGGAACAAAGGGAATTCACAGTTCTCAGAAGGGAAAAAGCTTCTCTCAGCATTAGCAGATAGGGAAAATTCTGTCATGAAACCATGGTCTTTTCAAGATTTTCAGTCGACGAAAAAAAGCATCAAAAGATTATTTATGGATTTAGATATTGCAAGCAAAATCAAATAAATAAGTGATTATCTTTATGCACTGAAAAAAAAAAAATGAAGGTGCTGCAGTTCCAAAGTGAGCCACTCCTTCCCTCAAAAAAGGATAAATATTGCCAAAAATAAATAAATAGATCAATTAATAAATTCCATGCAAATATAAAAGGGCAGTTAAAAATAAACTATATTCTTGTCATATTTTTTATTAATTAAATATTAACTTAATAAAAATATAACAAGAATATTAAAAAATAAAAACTTTTGTATGAATTATAATTTTCTGTGTGAATCTGTAGAGTAAAAAAATAGAACTCTTTAAAGGTCATGAGCGAGCTATACAAATGACAAAAATTTTTCCTTGTAAAAAGTAACCACAGCATGCCATAAATTTTCAGAATAAAGAACTCTGATATTTCAAGAGAATTTTTCAGTATAACATTATTGAAAACTTCATGATTTGTCTTAAAACTGTTTTAGTAACAAATGTCACATATTACACTATAAAGGGAAAACTAAAGGTATGGAATTAGTTTAGGAATGCTTTAGCACTCTTAACGAAAGAAACGATTATATAAATTATACAAATACTAGAAAATAGTTAATAGAAAAAATGGTCAAAAACCTAATCATACAATAACATACCTACTATCAAATGAATTTTAAAAAAATATTTAAAATGAAATAAAATGAATAAAACTGAGATGAAAGAAAATGTCTACCTTTTCTAACTGTATTTCTTCTGCACCCATTATTGCCCAAATAAATTCAAAGCATAGATTTCAATAAACTTCTACTAAATTATGTTAACACATAGGTAACTGTGAAGTAAAATTAAATTCCAGAATAAAAACTTTGTGTGTGTGAGGTGGGGGTGAGGTTTTTTTTTAAATAGAAAAATTATCGAAAAATTGTTAGAAAATCATTAAAAAACTTTTTTATACATATATATTAAAACATTTTAAAAATATAATAAATCATAAAAAAATAAAGATTATTTTCTAATTCCTTGAATTACCTCAAAAATAAATCAAAGGAAGAAAAAAAAAATCAAAATGACAGCACTTTGACTTCAAAATCTGGCTAACTGTTGAAAATTGTTTAGGAGTTTGATAAGTTAATTGTTAGAAGTCAAATTATTAAAACTAACCAGCATTATTGAGAAAACTTTGCAATAAATTAAGCCACTAGAAACATCACAATGTAAAATACATGAGGTATGAAGGGGGGGGGGGGGTGATTGTCTAAAATAAGAACAAATGGAAATCTACAAATACCTTTTAAAAAAAAGAGGTGTGTGATAACAGTTTATTATAAAGTTCTCTATAAATGTATATAAAAAGATTTTCAAAAAAAGATGCTGGCTTTTCAGCAATTTGTATAGGAGACACATAAGTGCAAGGATTTATTGGTTTAAGATATCTTTACTGAATTCAGCAAATAATCCTGCAAATTTTATGCATCTTATGGGAGTGTGCATGATTATTGTGCATGTTCCGTTTCAGCGAATAGTCACCTGGTTGGTACTAGGTGCATATTCATTATTATTTGTGATTCAAACTTGCATCATTTTGTTTTAAAAAAAACTTCAAAATTTTGTAAAGGTGGAAAAAAAAGATGTAAAAACATATATGCTTCCAAAAGATACAACAGTAAACATTTTTTTTTTTCCAAACTTGCATCTACATTGGTGTAAAAAATTAAGGAAAATTTCGTAAAATGCGAGAAATTTGCAATTAATACGAAAACTATACTTCGAAATCAGTTCTGGAGAATTGTGTGACATTCAATCAAGTATCATACACATTTTACAGTGAAGAGTCGGTCACGTGAGCAATTAGGGGGACCACCAGAAAGGGATGAAGGCGAAAATGGAGTTTCACCCATCCTGTTTCACAGAAAGCTGATAACGAGATGCAACTTTTATCAATTGTTATTTTTGATGTGCATAATATTTAAATGTATTTTCATAAACACAGCACAAATATTCGGGAAAATATAAAGGTTTTCTTTAAAAATCCCAAATTTTTCCACATGTGTTTTGCTTATAACATGCAGATTTTTCATTCAAATTATATGAAATTTGCAGAACACTCGACAATATGTTTCAGAAGTATTGTATTAAAATCTCAAGTAAATACGTTGAATATTGGAGGAAATATGAGTGTTTGTACTAAATACTTTTTTACTGCGCATGTGCGAGATGCAGCAGAATTTTTCTTTCATAAATTCAAATACAGATATATAGAGCAACTTAAAAAAAAATTCCAGTTGAATCCCACTAAAATTCAGGCGGATATCGGCATTTCAGTGAGGTGAATTTCAATTTCTCTTGAAGAGAAGCTAAATGATGACGGTTCTTGCATAAACTGATATTTTTTAAACTTGAATATTTGAATGGTATTCGAAGAAATGCAATTTAAATAATGTATTTAATTTATAAGTGTACATGATGGTGGTATTCATGATATTCAATTTTCCTAAAATCAATATTACTGTTTGAAGATTCGAATTAAAAATGATGAAGTACCAGAATCTAAATTGATAGCAAATTCAGATTGAACAGCTCAAGCATTATTCAAAGTGTACAATCAGAAAAAAACTGTGTGCAATTCAACAAACTATTTTCAGAACAATTAAATTTAGCAATTATATATGAAAGTCCAATTGCAATTGCAATGCTATTAGCATATAGATTTATACAAAATAAGCATATTTACAGCTTGGAATTTTTTATCCTAAAATGTAAAATTTTTATATCCTAAATGTAAACTTTTTTACTAAATATAAAACTTGTAACACAGTAGATATAATATCAGTGGAACTTTTTAGTTATTTTTTGATAAAATGGTTGGAATTATATAGAAACAAACAATTTTATATAATTTCAACCATTATTATTATATATAAATAAACCAAATCATATATAAACGAACATGAAGTATCACTTCAATAGATATGATATTGAATCATTTTTTAGCTAAGATAATCCAAAACAAATAGATTAAATCAAGAAATAATATATTTTCAAGTGTTTTGCAAATGTTTTTAACATAGGGCATAAAAACAAAATATTGATGGGCTACAATGCATTATTATAGGAGATTCTGAGGTGATAACTTATATTTTCCAATTTTGGTATTTGTCTGTTAACAGAACTCCAATTGTCGCCAAGCTGAAATGTTGGTTTTATTCTGTTTTGGTGGCAGCATTTATAACCTAAGACCTATAACTAAGATTTCATGATCTTTTGCTAGGATTTGTCAGGTTAATGAAAAAGTACTCTAATTTTTTAATAAAAATTATTTAAGAAAAAAACACTAATAATTAGCTATTTAATATCTATATCAATAAATTAATG
The DNA here is from genome assembly GCA_013235015.1 of Araneus ventricosus. Taxonomy (NCBI): domain Eukaryota; kingdom Metazoa; phylum Arthropoda; class Arachnida; order Araneae; family Araneidae; genus Araneus; species Araneus ventricosus. The sequence continues at coordinate 5,651 of BGPR01020878.1, read as the reverse complement.
CTTTTTGTCAGTATATTTTGAAATGTAACCTTGAAAACGTAGAAAATAAATCTTGGTATGGTTTGCATAATTTTGTTTGAGGCAATTCAAGAGCTCTAAAAATGTTTCCAAGACAAATGAATGACTATGCAGTGACTGTTCTAATCTGCAGTTTTTATCACAGCCACTAACATTTTTACTGGTATTTTCTTTAGCAACAGTTTCTTATTCTTACATCAAAGTACTGCTGTCAATGAAATGCTTAAAAAGTAGGAATTAAAAAATTCCCAATCATTATGCAATTCAATTATTAATTAAAGCATAAAAAAATACATATGAGTGATGGAAATTGTATGCTTGAATACAAACAGCAGGTTTCTTTTTTTAAATACTACTTCAACTTGGATCAATGTTATTTTTTGGCCAGTATAACTGACCATAGTAAGCAACTAGAAAGATTTCTTCATAAAACACCTAGTTTGTGCACGGCAAATTCATCTGCAGCTTTCATTTAAGTGACAAGAAAATAGTTAAAGCTATAAAACCATATTATTGCTTTCTATACAGCATTAATCAAATATACAAATTAAAGCCAAAACATTACCAAAAGCCTAGTTTACTTTAGTTATATTTATGTCCCATCTTGAAACAACACGAGGGCTATTTTGGGATGGAAATTGTAGTTTTGAATCACAGTCAGTTGATGAAGATGACACCTGAGCTGGCACTCCCTCTCCAAACTTCCACAGGAGGACGTTTGGCCCTCAATGTCAGATTTAACATGCAACAGGTCCATATACAGAATCAGGTTTCAAATCTGAAATCCCCAAAGCCGAGACCTTTCCACTAGGCAGCACGGCTCATATTTACCAAAATTTCATAAAAGTTTAATTTAAATTGTGATTTTAAAATCGATGCTTAAAAAGTGTATCAAACCTATAAGCTTTTTCAAATTATAACCCTTTTTAAATGTTTGTCCTTCTCCCCCTTGTAGGTCCTAGAAGGGCTTTTAAAGAATTCATACAAGGGGAACATTTTAAACAACATTCTTAAATTTTTTAAAGTTTTGGGATGGATGTATTTCATTCATTTAAAAAATTGATTGTGCACACAATGAAACAATCATGAAATATATATATAGGTAAAAAAATGAAGAGAGACAGCGATTAATGGACTTTTATTTCACATCCTGCAAATTATACCAATTATACCTTTTCTTATAGCAAAGATTACATTAAAAAAAAGAGCAAGTTTACATATTCGATTGTATCTATTGAGAGCCTGCATGACAGATTTTTGACTTCCCTAGAAGCATTGGAGATATTATTCAAAACTATTATTCTGAAAACCAGGTAAATTACAGAGACAGAAAGGATTAAAACACTAATTTATGACCGGCTCAGGAATACATACACTACTATTCAAAAAGGTATCATTTACCCCTCCGATTCAGAAAATGGAATGAATTTGGAATGATAAAAGAAAGGACGAGAAAATTAATTTATGATTGGATCAATGTTACACGTTCTAATACAAAGCTTATTTTTTTCCTGTGTAAGCTGCATTGACAAGAATAAGCAATATAAAAAAATATATATACAAAACAAACAATGGAACGAATATCACGGAATATTCTTTCGATTTTCATTCTCGTTTTGTGTACATTTTGTTATATAAGGGACAATTTTCCATGATATTCTTTCCATACTCTCCTACCTTTTTATTTCAGTTTATGTTTATATATCTATATATTCATTTTACGTTTTATATAATATTTTAACTACTTAATACTAACCAGTAGAAGAAGTGCCACTAAGTCGGCAAATCAAAGCAATCTGTTGTCTTTCAGACAGAGGAGGATTACGTCTAGGAGTTAAAGAAGTAGATTCTTTAGAGGTATTTGTTTCCTTTACTTTTTCATCTGGACATGGACTAGGATCTAGAAACAAAGACAACAATCAATAAGTCCTACTATTGCATAATATTGTAAAATAATTTATTTTAAAATTTTATTAGATAAGCAAATTAGACAAATTCTAGAAAATTACTTTTCAAGTACTTTCAATGATAGAGGAACTTAGCAGACATTACTAGGAGGGATTTAAGTTAAAATGGGGGGGGGGGTATATAGTAAAATGTTCTTATTTTTTCTTGCTTATGCAATTACTGCAATCTATGGACAAACCAATATGATCCTTGCATTTAAATACAGGATTTTACAAAGTTTTGAACACCTTAATTTCATCCATACAGTGTTTAAAGACTGGCATTTGATTAAACTAGGTAATTAATGAGTCCAGATGACAAATTTAGCATTATATGTCGAATGTAGGAAGCTGATAAGCATACACAGGGTGGCTTAGACTTTTGAGGTGCTGTTAGGGATTAATATTTAAGGGCGGATTAAAAAACAAAACACAGGGATTTTCACTTTTCTGCAAGAAGAATCTTCAAAGGAAGCCAACATGTGGTCAGGAGAAGACTAAAGTTGGCAGTACTGACGAGGGGAGACTGGTAGAGGAGCTAGCCATAAAATGATGCTGAGGTCAGATGTATAACAAATTTCTGATCATCATTTCTGACAGGCATCAAAACCTGCAAAAGATGAGATAAATCCCATGAGAGCAGAATTTTGACAGCATTGAGCCTGGCACAGAAATTTCTTACCGGAGACAGGCCAGAAGGACAGGTTACTATTGCAAACAGAGATTAGGATCAGAAATAACAACAATAGCTCCTCTGGACCCAGGCTATCATGATGTAGATGTGTGTTAATAACTTGTAGGGTGACCCGGGGTAATTCATGATCATCACGTTTCTGGAGTAAATAATGATCACCTAATTTTTATTTTAAAAACAGAAATTTTTATGAAATTTAAGATATGGCTAGGAATCCTTGAACATTTTACTTAAGTATAACTACATTTACACAATTATGATTTGAGGTTTATCAAATTAAGCATCTTTTAAACTGTATACTATACTTGCCATTTCAAAGATGGGTTTCTAAATATGCACATTTTTACAAAGATCCTCCTCTCTCTCTTAATAATAAATATTTTGTGTTACTTTCTTTTTATTTTATCTAAAAATAGTGTTAGCTTTTGATTAGGTGTTTCATATTTACTGTAAACATTAAAATTAATTACAGTGAACTATATCAAATGTTGCCATTTGATATAGTTCAAATATACTTCTACCCCATCTATATACTATAGATAGGGTAAATATTGATCATTGGGGTAATTATTGATCACTGGGGTAATTCTTGAGCATTGTCATTTCTTGTCATAAATATCATCAGAAATAACTAATAAATATAATTTTAGATCTTTTAAATGACAGTTCATATTAACTTTAATCACTATAAAACATATTTTAATTGTAACCAGAATGCTTTTTTATTCTATCTGTAAGCAACAACAACAAAGTGTTCTGATTCGCATAATTTCAAATTTGTCTTAACTTGGTTGTATCTTGATTCTATGTTTGCAGATTTTTTTAAGTGGTAATTTTTAAACTTATTAAATTAGCCTGATAAACATGGTAAGAAACTATAAACCTAAAAAAGATACTAAGCTTCTAGAAGTCAAAATTAATGAAGCTGTTTCAAAGATTGAAAATGAAAGTTTCACTGTGTGAGCTGCTGCTGTTGAAATTCCCTTCTCAACTTTACACTCTTACTTAATGAAGTTAAAGAATCCATCAGTAGTAAAACATGTGGGAACTGTTTCCTATATTCCTGCAGAACATGAGAATGAGTTGGATACCTGTCTAAAGAGTGTGGCAAGATGGGGATTTCCTTCGACTCACAAAGAAATTAAAATAATCGTTTCCGATTTTATAATTAAAAATAAAGGTATGAATGAATTAACTCTGCACTTACAAAAATATTGTCGCTTCAAAAATAATATGCCTGGGGAAGATTGAATGAGTTCATTTACGCATAGGCATAATCTATCAACAAAAAAGCCCAGTATTCTCGAAAGATCCCAAACATGACAAAATTGATAAAATAAACTTCAAACATATCTTTTAAGGTCCAATATCCTTAAATGGAACTGACACATTCACTATTGACTATGCAGAAATAAGCAGTGCATATAAATGTTATAAAAAAAATGTTGAAAAGTTTTTTAGAAAATTTAAAGTGTTAAATTTTGTTGCTTTTTCAAATAAATCTTATCAGCTGCTTAACTATATCTTGTTGGTTTATTTTTTTGATCTAATGTATTATTTGTAAATTACTGTTGTATAACCATTTTTAAAATGTGTCTTCACTAAAAAAAACTAGGTGATCAGGAATTACCCCGATCCAGGGGCAATTCCTGATCACTGAAAATTTAAAACATTTTAAATTCTATTTTAATTTTCAAAGAAAAGAAGGCTGCATAGGACTCAACTCATAAGTCATCAAACTTGCACCAAAAATTAAAATTCTACCTTGAACAGTTTTTTTTTCCACAAAATGGATGTTTGCATTTTTTGATCAGGAATTACCCCAGGTCACCCTATGTGGAATAATTTGAACTGTGTTTAATCCAGAATAAAAATTAATTTAAGACAAACTGTTATCTTTTATAGAAAGACAAAAAAAAAACCCCCACCTTTATTTGAAAGTACATTACATAGTACTTAAGATTTAATTCAAATAAAGATTGATTACCATGGGAGTTGGTGATATTTTCAGAGAATGGCAACTTTTTTCTTCTGATTGGGATTCTCTTGGAACTTGAAGTAGGAGAGGTGTTTCTCGTACTGCTCATGGAACTTGCCTGCAGGAAGAAATATTAAATACATTAAGATGCTAAAAAAGCAGTATTCAGTGCAAAATTATTAATACTTAATATACTTTTTGCTCGTAACAAGTGAACATATATAAATATGAATCAAAAGAGCATAATTGCTACTCAAGATAACTTTTTCCTTTTATCTACTTCAGACACATTTCTGATTTATTTACATTATATATATATATTTCTTTTTTTGCATATCTTAAATGAAACCTGACCATCAAAATACCTTAAAAAATTATTTATTTACCACTGTAACAGACTGAGAATTTTAACTGACAATTCTCTCCAGTTTGCAACTACAAAACTTTGATATGGTTGTACCTTGAGTAAATAATCATTACAGTAATGAACTTCCAAAATCTATCCCCCGCCAAAAAAAAAAAAAAAAAAAAAATCAAATTCATTATCATAAGAAGGAATTAAGAAACACATAAACAGAATATTAATATATCCACATTTCAAAAACGTTACTTTTTTCTAAACTCTATTGTGATTATATACAGATTTCTCTAGCACATTTATATGTATTTAATAGCAAAAAGGTATTACTCATATGCATAGTTAGATCATTATAATGCCACATGCTCCACATAATGCATTGAATTCTGCTAAGGGGAGAGGATTATTTACAATTCATACCATAGAAAAATGCAAATATATTCCATCATTATTCTAGCACCTTGAGAACAATATACGAGTCATAGGCATTAATTTATTATTTTAATAAATAATACCTCACAAGTAACAAGTTTCAATAAAAATGTATATTATAATAAAGATATTTCAAATATATGAATCCTTTCTCCAAATAAATGTAATTTTTGTTTGAAAAAATATTCACTGGTGTGAAAAAACTACAGATGATTAAAACTAAGT
>BGPR01020877.1:0-27284 GCA_013235015.1 Araneus ventricosus | reverse complement strand
TCTATCAAATTTTGGGCCAAATGCATCAATGGGAAGAGGTACTTTTCCTAGCACAAACTCCATTTCTTTACATGAGCGTTGCCATTAAAAATAAAAGAAAATATTAAATTATTTAATTGCTTGAAAGTATGACGCTTCACCCAGTGAAAATGTTAAATACATTTATTAACGTACAAACTGTCGAGGCTATATTTAAAAATATAGAGAAAATGAAAGAAAAACATAGTCCAGCAACTAAAATAATGTAATTAAATTGATAATGTTTTTAATTTTCACATTTTCTTTCGTTTCATTCGACGCAAAAATCGTTTACTTTGGACAATATCTTATGAAGTTATCTCTGGAAAATATATAAATCACAGACTGAAAACACGTCAGTGACAAAACATCAACGAAAAAGATAATTTAGGATACTTTTTAAGAATTTTATGGATGTCAAATGGAAAAGTTTGGTTGCACAACAGAAAAATTAGATTTGGTTACAAGTTATACACGAAATTCTTTATGACGAAGTGAGCATATAATATTCCCGATTTCTCTCAACTTCCTCGTCTCGAATGCAAACTTCTCGAAAATGCCAGAATTCTATTATTTCCCTTATCGTATTTTACGACAATCAATATTAATCGACTAAAATGGCGAATTTAAAAATGCTAATAAACAGATCACGCAATGCCGCGAAGGAAAAACTGTAGAAGAAAGGTTCCACGCTGCTTCTCATCTATCTTGATTAACAGCTCTTGCACATTAATCTCCGTTGAAAGCAGGCATTTCATAAAATAGAATGACTATTACGACAGCATATTTATCTTTCTCCTTCTTTTAGATGTCGATTTATAACCACCAGTACCAACCATATAAAAGATTTAAAAAAACTCGAAGTTATGAAATTTATACCAGCAAAACTTGCCATCATATTTCTATCCAAAATATTTATTTTGGATATTTAAAAGAGGAACATCGACGTTTATGTTCTGCCTTTTATTGAGGACAAGTCATTTATTTTTATAAAGGAGACATCTTAATATTTCACCACTTTCGCCGTAAAATTAATTTCTTCTCAAAATAGCATTTGACTTTGATAAATATGGTCTTCATTTATTCAGCTGTTTTACAATAAAAATGGAAATAGCCCACCGTGGTATTTTTCGAAAACTTCAAGCCTCAGGAGAGGAACGAATTCTATTTTCGAGAATTATGACCTTGGTTTGTTTATAATATGTCTAATTTTTAAAGCTAAAGATGTAACTATTAAAGACGGGCGGTTTTTGAAACAACAGACAGATATCAACAATAATACAGTGAAACCTCTTCGAACGGCCACCCCTACATAGCGGCCACCCCTCTTAACGGCCAATTTTTCGTGGCACGGATTTTTCGGCCCATAGACCTAATGTTAAAATAACCCCTAGCAACGGCCACCCAACCCCTCTGAACGGCCGCCGGGTGGGTTCGCCCATCCCATTTAACGAACGCATCGGCATGAGATTTACTTTTTAAACTGAAAAACGAATTTGAAAAAATGGAGAAGGGTAATAGGGAAAGAGAGTATTTTAGAAAGAGAGTATTATAGAGAATTTTCCGGGAAGGGTAAAAACTTAAAACAGTCACAAATTGTATCCTTTTCACAAAAAATGTAAAAAATTATTAATTAAAGAACTATTTTCTCTTTAGATAAGTCTCAAACTTCATTTTAAATAAGACATATGTGTCAGACTTGTTTATATTATGTATTATAGCAATTATCTTGTAATTGTAACGAAACCCTTTAGAGCGGCACCCCCTCTGAGCGGCCAATTTTTCTCGGAACGGAGGGGTGGCCGCTCAGAGAGGTTTCACTGTATATCGAGAATGACAAATTGTCATGAAACTCTCGAAACTTCCACAACACACTAACTCTTGACAGTTATATCTTAAACAGATTTGAGATACACTAGGGACGAGATTTCTGTTTTGTTTATTTGGGGTAATGTAGAACTTCCGCTATACCGATCGACCTCCATTGTTATAATTCGTCCATAAGATTCTTCAAAATTTCAACTCTTAATTTGAAGATATTAATTAATGTTTAAAGCAGAGTTTATTAATGTCATGGCTTAAGGATACTTTGAAAATATTAAATTTGATGTTGCTATTGCTGTAGCTCTCAATGTTTGCTTAAAATGCTGCCTTAATTGTTTGTTATCGCTCTTTTTGACGACTTTTATAACTGTCTGGCGGTTAAATTTTTAATCAAACGATTTAGCTAATTACAAACGTTCCATTTGGAATTTAGCCGTTTTTATTAAAAATAATTAAACGAACTCAAAGAACACAGAATTCAAATTCACAGCTTCGTGTGCTAAAGAAAGAACTGGTTCGAACTTGGAGCTTGGTATCCAAACAGATTTCGGGATAGCTTAAATCGGAGGCTTGCCGGAAGATAGTGTATGAATCCAAAATAAGCAAAACAGAAAACTCGTCCATACACGCAAATATGGCGGATCCACCACTACACATTCCCGCGGTGGGTATTTCCTCCAGAGGAAATATTTAAGATTTCCTGGGTTTGCTAAAGTTTTCCCGTTTCGACCTGGTGCATACATGCGATTTGTGTTGGCCACGTCACTAGCGGCAAAATGTTAGAGAAGCGATTAGCGACGTGAAGTACGTTGATGGTACGTGATACACTGCACACATACCTCCAGCAAAGTAGAAGTGTCAGACACGTCAATCATTAGCGATACGTATGTTCAATATTTTCCCGAGGTCGGATGGAAATCGAAACAGAACAGGTGGTCTGTGGGCATTACCCAACTGCTAACAATGCACTTCCAAGTCGCTAATTGCTTCTCCGACATTTTGTGTCGCCAGTGGAGAATCCAGGGGGGGGGGGGCTATCGGGCTACAGCCCCCAGAGACAAACCAGAATTATTGATTTTATTTAACATTATTACAACTGCTTTTTCTTAATTTCCCTCTTTTTAAAAAATAAAAAAAAACGTTTCAACAGTTCTTTCTGGCTTGTCAGGCTCGAAAATTTTCATAATTTTGCAATCACTCTACTTTTAGCTTTGACGCGGTCAAAGACACTTTTTGGCTAGTTATTTCATTGTAATTTTTATTAAATTATCGAAAGTATTGTACTGTTTTTTATGATTCTTATTGTCAGGTGAGTAAAGTCTGTAAAGTTAAAGTGTTCTGGTTTACTTTAGCCTTGAGGTTTGACATTCATCACGACGATACAAAGTTTTTATGACCTCAGCCCCCCCTCCAGACCCGAATCCTAGATTCGCCACTGTGTGTCGCTAATAAGTTGTCCGATACAAATCGCATGTGTGCACCGAACCTTAACTGTTAGCGAAAGACCCAATTTATTACAAAGCCGCATTATCAGTGTGCTCGGCCAAAACGTTACAAACATACCAGCCACAGCCATGAATTACAGAATGAAGACAACAAGCGCGTATTTATGTTTACCATGAGAGCGACGCCAAACAAAAAGCGAAAGAACGGTTTTCACTTGTGTTATGCGTGTTATTGAAAGATAACAATGCTGGCTAATCATTTCACAGCCCAGTTCTTTATTCATGGGCATGCAAATTCATTATGGCGGTTGTTCCGAACAAAATGAGCCGAGCAACCACTAGAATATCTCGACTTCACTTCCGGGTTCGTTTATTTTTCGCTTCAATCTCAGCCGCCACCAGCAGACTGAAGTCTAGTCCTATAGACAGAGAAAATTCGTTATTTAGTGTCTATTTTGTAACTAAAAAGAAATCACCACGGATCAGAACCAAAACTGTCAACTCGGATTTTTAACAACTTTACTTTTTCGTACATGAAGTATACAAGAGAAAGTATTGTAATCGTCGAAAAATTCGAACTCGAGATTTTGACGAATCTCCACGTTTTACACCTCCCCCGAGTCCGAAAAACACGATTTTGGAATTAAGTCTGTTGTCTGTGAACAAGATAAATCGAAAACTATTAGAGCTACGGGGAAGAAATTTGGTATGTGATCTTGACACATGATTTGTAGGTTTCTAACAAATTTTGGACAAAATCCGTTTAAGGGAAATCTTTCTGTCTGTCCGCGTTCATGTGAACACTATAACTCCAAAACTTGAATAGCTAGATGGATAAAATTTGGTACACAGTTTTTCAACAGGAATGTTGGTCCATATCCAATTTTGAACCAAATCCAGTCAAAGGGCTGACTGTCTGTAGGACTGTAGAATCGCATAATTCTAAACATTATAACTCGTAAATTCTAAGGCTTTGATAAATAAAAATTGGTATGACGGTTGCTAACACTAATTATAGATCTGTGCCCAAATTTCGTCTCAATCAATTAAAAAAAGGGCGTTCAAACTGCATATTCAATTTTTTTACTTGCGCACTGGAAGTAATCTCTATGCATGCGCAAGCTATTTAGCGATAGTGAACGAGGTCATTTTCTCCCGTTTTCTTTTCGCTCGCGCACGCCCTCGCATTAGCGAAGCTTGCTAGAGTGCGATAGAAAATAAATATTGCTAAGTTTTAATACATAGGCATCTCTGAATTTGATTCTTCACCTAAATATTTTACAATCGCTATAATCTACAATGAAAAACCTTCTGATAGCCATTGCATTCTGGGTTACAGTAGGTTCGAATTTTTTATCCATGCGGGGGGAGGGGAAATGACAAATTTTTGAGAAGTATACGAGAAAGTTTAGGAGAGGCCACTCGCGCTGGTTTGACACCATTTCCGCGCCATTTTACACGCACTCATTATTTAAAAAAGAATCCTGATAACGTTTGGTATTCAGTCACTAAACTACTTTATAATTAAACACGAAGCAGAATATTATTGTTTTTCAACCTGTGATGTGGCTGAAGTTTTAGTTGTTCAGACAGCACTAAAAATTTTCAGTTTGTAACTGTTTTGAAACAACTTGGAACGTGAAACAGCGGCAACCAGTTCGATAAAAGAACATAGACTTGACAGAAAGATATACGTATTAAAAACCCCACAGAATAAAATTCGCAAAATGGGTCACATAATACGTAGATTAAATAAATTCGTATGGTAAAAGATTAAAGAAGCTATTCGAATGTATTTCAATAAATTTTTATTACAACTATATCTAATAATAATTTAAAAAAAAAAAAAATAGGAAAATGCGAGAAAAACACCAGTGCTGAATACATCTTCAGTAAAAATTATGCTCACCAAGATATTCTTTATTTTTACTGAATTTTCTATTAGGTTAGATCCAAACAGATGGATGCATGGAAAGTTGCCAGATATCAGAATGAAAAATAAAACAGCTTTTGTTTCCAGTCGATACTAATACAAATGAAAGCACCAGCAAATTCTTCAAAAAAAGAAATATATATACTTGAGAATTCTGCATAGTCACAACCTGAAAACCATGAACGTCTTATTGTTTTATTCACACGCTCTGAAAGCTCTTCGTCCCACTTTAACGCAAGGACAGAACTAAAAGCCGAAGGATTCCATTCGCCCCGCCCTAAAAAGCACATCCTTCATACATTTTTTTAACATTAAATTTGCATGAAGCTCCGTCTGCCTACATAATTCCTATTTAGTGCTGAAGAAACCTCGACACAATTGGAGATTAACGAACCAAAAATTTTGGCTGTCTAGACCTCTAAGTTAAACTCTCAGGAAGTTCATTTTTTCTACATACAGCAGTATTCCGAAAGTAACTTCGAAGCCTGTCGTCGGTGTGACCAAAATGGACAGTTGCCAGCTATTACGAAGAAGTTCCGCGTCTGGAAGTTGGCATTGAAACAATGATTTGAGAGTTTTCGAACGAATCATTTACCCGCTACAAATTTCATTCACTTAAAAGTATCACACCACAAAAACAAAAATTAACATTTCGATTAACTAAGAATAATCTCCAAGGATAACAATAAATCAAATTTCGTTTCTCTCATTAGAATAATCAATGGCGAATCTGGATTGCGGTCGGAGAGGGGGGGGTGGCTGAGGTCATAAAAACTTTTAGTATCGTCGTGATGAATGTCAAACTTCAAAGCAAACCAAAACTCTTTAACTTCACAGACTTTACTCACCTGGCAATAAGAATCATAAAGAACAATACAATACTTTCGATAATTTAATAAAAATTACAATGAAATAACTAGCCAAAAAATGTCTTCGACCGCGTCGATGCTACAAGTACAAGTGGAATGACTACAAAAGTAGCAAAATTTTCGAGCCTTTCAAGCCAGAAAGTAATGTTGAAACGTTTTTATTATTTTTTTAAAGAGAGAAATTAAGAAAAAACAGTTGTAATGATGGTAAATTAAATCAGGAATCCTGGTTTGGCTCTGGGGGTGGCTGTAGCCCGATAGCCCCCTCCCTGGATTCGCCACTGAGGATAATATAATGAAATCATTCATGGAATTAATGAAATTAATATCTAGCAGAATCATGCAAGCATTTCATCTTTCCTCCACTTTAGATTTAGTGCAAAAATTTGAGTATTCTTTACAAAACAACTTCTATCACAATAAAATCAAAATCGCGATAATTCAAAAGCCTTTTTAATTAGAGATATGTATTTTAAATTAGATTTTAGCATGCTGTGGGGAGATTAACTGGAAGCTTTCGCCTTAAAAAATAGGCGGGGCAATATTTCTCAGATTTATTGTGCTAAGTTCTAATTTTCAATGAAAAATGTTTTTCAGATATCAGAATTCAGTGAAAATAACTCATGATTTCGTGATTCACATCTTATAATGCTGTACACTTAATTTTTAGTTCAAAGTGAGTGAGTGTTAGGAGTTTATGACACAGCATCAGATATGACTATGTTGCTTCAATTTTAAGTCACTAAAACAGAAATACCAAATCGGGAAATTTGGTTCTTTAACTCTCTGACTGCATATCCCGCGATTTCCACGGGTTGGAAGTTCGCCTGTTTTCTGCTGCATCCTTTGATTTTCGCAAGCTAATGGGTTTATTTGGTACTTTTAAAACATTGAATAATAATATACTAATAAAGCCCTGCATGAAAATAACAATTAGGTTGGTTCAAAGATATTTGAACATGTTTTAAAACGTTGTATCTAAATAGTAATTCAAAAAAAGTTATGCAGTTAGAGGATTAATGAATTAATTGATATACCAAAGACAGTAGTTATAACACAAATAATAAATATGACATAGTGCCGTGCAGTGCAGTGGTGTAGTCGCACAATAAGCAGTGCCGAAACGCTTTAACCTGTGTGACAAAAATCGCCCTGTTTTAAGGATGTTTTCACTATTGTATCTTATTTATTTCTCGTGAAAAAGAAGCAGTGCAGGAACGACGTTCCGGTACCGCTACACCAATGGTGAGGTGCCAGTGGCTAGTGTTAACAACGATGGGGGCGGAAAAAATAATACAACCCCGTCGCCACTTACCCTAGTTACGCCACTGGACAGTACGTAAAACTGATGGCACAGCTAAAACGGCAGTGGCATAAAATTAATGGCTTATATAAAAAATAAGCTAATTTTTTTCAGTTTCATCGATAATTTCTATTCCCTTACAGAAGATTACGTTTTATTCAAGTTTTCTGAATAAAATACCTGTTAAGTTTTTTCAGCAGTTCGTAATTATGAGCAACACGTTCAGCAGCTAGCACACTGATAAAGATCTGCTTTTAAGTCGAACCCAAAAACGTCATATTACTCTACGAAATGTTTATTCTTAAATCCAAAGTAATATTCCATCTTATCAGATGCACACGAATAAAAGTTCGATAAGCTTTGCAAAATTATCGCTTTTGATAAAATCGGAGGGCTCGACTGTAAAAAAAATACACAAGATAGGTATTCGCTATCTCTTGTTAATTCCCACGACGAACCGCATAACTTTTCCAAGAGATAGCGATCATGAGATAAGCTGTTTTGAATGTCGGCAAAAGATTACGAGCGTCAATATAAATTCGAATGCAGCAATCAGCAATGTCAAAGAAGGGCAACAGATTCATCAGGATAAGAATGAAACCGTAACTGATGATCAGAACTCGGGTAATGAAATTGGAACAATGAAATATCGGAACTGTCTTGATTGTTCAGCAATTGAATCTTCCGAAAGTCTGAATTGACTCCGATAACGAGCAAGAATAGGTTCTTGAAAATTATGCGATATTTAATATGATACAAGCGATTTTTTTTTTATCTCTTTTTAAAAACTTTATTTTGAATTGCTTATAAAAATAGCATTTGATAAACTAACTTAAATGAAACTAGTGTTCCTTAAACATCGATACTTCAACTATCGATAGTTTTCTTCCAATCGATAGTTTTAAAACTATCGACTGAAAATGCGCCTATCCATATGTATTACCCGGAAGAAAACTATCGATAGTATTGAGAAAGTCAATTTCCACTGTTTCACTCGATAATTCCAAAAACCCGATACTATCGATTTGACTTCGATAGTATCGATAGTCTATCGATGTTTAAGGAACACTAACTGAAACAACGAACTGAATTCAATGCCACATCTAGGTGATGGATTTATCAACGAAAATAATTAAAAATTTTCGAAAGAAAAAAAAACATTGCATTAAATAATAAATTAATGCCAGGACGCAAATAAAAAACGTTAAGATCGTGACATAATAAAAACTGGATGAATTCTGGAAGATTCGACTAATCTGTTCATTCAACAGTTTAATGAAATCAAAATTCATTATTATTATTATTCAGTTATAAAAACACTTAAGAAAACTAACCCTTTCAGGGACTGTGAGTGTGATGCCATTTGGCAAATGCTAAGCTTTCCTATGCATTTCTGTTTTTAATTTGGGCTGGAGAGGGTTTGATGGGGCCAAGTTGGCAACATAATCTGGATACAAATTAATAATGAATGAATAATTTTAATTGATTAATTTGTAATAAATGAAAAATTGAAATATGAAGCAATTCTAAGTTCTTTTTTTTTCAATTTTCATCTTTTTAACTAACAAATAATTTGAGATGGAAAGAGTTAACAATTGAATCCCATATTCTTTCTAATACATTATGATCAGAATTTTTTGCAACTACATTAATAACCAGGTACTTAGTAAAATTCATAAACAAGAAAAATTATCCTCCAAGATGCAGATTCAACAAATTTTATGGCAATATGATGACAATATTCAACATCAAAACACCTGAATATTTATATTCAAATTTTTTTGAAATTGCATAGATGTTTGAAATGCTAGAAAGGACACTTAATTACCTTATTTATATTAAATTCCAGACTTTGCTTCAAATGCAAATTATTATAGAAGCAATTAAATTCAACTTTGACAATTTAAGATGAAATGCATCACAAAGATTAGATTTCATGACCTGAAAGCTACAACTTTATTAATGTTGCCCTATTCTTCTTTACAGTAAATCTAAAAAGTAAGTAAATCTCTTTAAGTTATTTTTATTTAAAAGATATATTGGAGTTTACAGGATTTTTTAGATTACTAAGATACAATGTTTAGTTTAAATGAAACATTAAATCCTCGAAAAAAAAATTTTAATAATAATTCCGTCAGACACACCGTGGCATTCTGCTTGGTCTAGACCCTTAAAAGACCATTTTTCAAAAATTGATTCTAAAATGTTTTTTGACTTTTATTTCTTGAATAAAACATGGAGAAAATACTGTAAAAAATCTTATGTTGTTTTAAGTATGGTTTATGGTTAAAAAATAGTTTGTTACCAACTGACAACACTGGACTTTATTTCAGAAAAAAATTCCCTTCATAAAATTCTATAATATCAAACACATATGAATTTTAATAAATAATAATAGGGATAAGGAATTTCCTTCAATATTGTAGGATAAAAAAATGGTATTCTCAAGTGTACAAACAAAGCTAAAAAGATGCAGCCTCAAGTAGAAAAACATCAATTTATTTTTATTCTTTCATCAGCACTCAGGCTGCCATCTGTATGTTGTAAATTGATTTAATGAAAATTTTAATATGCATCCAATTGGCAACAAAAGGCATTAGAGCTTCAGTCTTATTCTCAAGATTTTAGAAGACAAAATTGGGTATGTTGCTTAAAGACAACACTGGGTATTTAAGGGTTAAATATTAAATGTGCAAAGCAGTTGTTTTTATTATATAAACGATTCCAACAAAGAATATCTGAATGGAAATAAAAGTAAAATTTGTAGCATGATTTCCTACCAAAATTTAAACTGTAATTTTGAAACAAATGACACTCAGCAATATCACATTTAAAGCAGATATAAAGAAAGATTAATAAATTTGTGCACCTTCAAAACTATTTGGTTGCACAGATATGTAGACTTCCATTACCTAAACAGCCATGTTTAAAAATGGAGACAAAAAGGAAATTACACTCAATTACATGCATTTTCTCATAATGTTTTTAATTGATAACGATAAGTATTTGTTTTGCCCTACCAACCAACATATTTTTTTATGTTCCGAGTGAGTATCTTTCAGAAAGTTTTGTCACCAAAAATCTATTATACTATTAAAACAACATATCTCATTTGCATAAAGAGATGTTTAGATTTTTTTTCTACTATTAAGCACAGGAGTGGTATTAGAGTCCACCCAACGGAGGGGAAGGCAGGATCTCCCAGACAGGTGGGGCACGACCTGCTTGTACAAGGGGAGGGGCTCGATGATCCTCTCAAATTTTCACCATATCTTTATCTACTAGTTAAATAGCCCATTGTGTGAATGAGGTACAAAAATTTGCCCCGACGGGAGGCAGTGGCTGCCCTGGATACCCCACCGATGCCACCCCGATTAAGCAAATAATTTTTTAAATCACTATTTAAAATATATTTAGTATTTTAAACAAGAAATCCAGTATTTGCACCAAAAGGAAACATTTTTCATGTTTAAAACTTCTTTAAGATGGGCTGAAAAGTATTTTATCTAGTATCCGAATCTTATTATGCAACACAAAAAAGTATACAAATTTATATCAAGAAAACAAACTATTCTGTGTTTGTATCCAGACATAAAATAAATATATGAATAAATAATACCTATAGATAGTTTAAATTTAGAATCTTATTTGTTTTAAACTGGAATATATGCATTTAAACTAATTAAAACAATTAAAATTAATATAAACATATCAGCAGTAAAATCTCATTGGTCCTGGTTTTTTTCCTCCGTTTTTTCTTCAAACGATTATTTATTGTTTTTACAAAGTCATTAATGGTGATTATAGCCAAGTTACAAACATGAAAGCTTCTATTTTAGGAATGAGAGTGTAACCCTCCTTGAGACTAAACCTGGCTTTTTTTCATTCCTAAACTTTAGCTCCAAAACAGGGAATCCATATTTATTTATACGCTTTCTTAAAAACTATGAAGGTAAAACATTTATATACAACATTTATTAGATTATAAAGTTCCAATAGCATGCCAAAAAATATAGTTTATCCACTTTAAAAGTTCCATTTCTGTAAGTTGAAAGTTATTAAATCAAAATAAATGGCCACTTAGAGGGACGAGTTACACTTCAATCTTATAAATATTATACAAAAGACACAATGAAGTTTAGTTATATTAACGTCCCGTTTTGAAGCAACACGAGGGCTATTTTGGGACGGATCTCGTAATTTTGAACCTCGGTCAGATGACGAGGACGACACCTGAGCTGGCACCCCTCTCCAAACTTCCACACCACACCAACGGGAGGACGTTTGACCACTACGTATGATTTAGCGTGCAACAGGCCCCATACACGGCGGATCTTCAGTGGAATTGGGTTTCGAACCTGGAACCCTCCGGCCCTAAAGCCGAGACCTTACCACTAGGCCACCGCGGCCTCCAAAGACACAATGAAAGAAAATTATGTATTCCATTAGCATTTAAAAAGTAACCTAGAAACAACTTTAAAAAATAAGTTAACAAGTATATGTAAAAAGCAATTAAAAGCATATTAATTTTCAAAAAAGGAATTTTTTTTTTGCTTCATATTTAAAAATTGTCTCAAATAGATTTTAAATTAAGTGAGAAAAATATCCTAGTCTGGATTTTTTATGCAATATTTTTTTATACTTTTCATTAATTAAAATTATATAAAAGTAGATAATTAAGAACTGTGAATACTTGATAGAAATAATTTTTAAAAATCTAAAAATCAAAATTTACTCTGTTCTTAAAAACTTAATGGCTTACAAGACAGACATTTCAGAATCCTGGCAATATAAAGTAACAGCAGGATAACCAGTAAAAAAAAATATCAGTAATTATTATTAAATTCTACCATTGAAGCACCTTATCTATTTCGCATAAAAGGTGACAAAAATATTTAATCTCTTAATTAACACAAGCAAATATGAAATATACACCAAAAATGAATAAGTCCACAGAGACAAAACAGTTGAATTATATATCACAGCTTAAAACAGTGTTACTTTATGACAACTAACTAGGACTGTTCAAATCAAAAAGCATAAAGTATAGAGATAAATAAATAAAAAAAAATACAGAAGATGCGAAATTTCTATCCAAATGACTAAGATTTTAAAAATGCATCTCACGAAAATTCAAGCCTACACAGAAAAAAAAAATATATCATAATTCTGCAAGATAAATCTAAATAAAAATCATTCAATTAACAACCACAAAAATTTTTATAATAATTGGACTTAGAATTTAAATATTAATCTTGGATTGAAGTATAATTATTTTATTTAACTATATTATAATTATAATAATTAATTTCAACAATAATTAGCAGATTTTTCAAAAAAAAATTCCAATAAAATTTTTTTACCAAAATAATTCTTTTTTTAACAATATAATTATATATTACACACACTACAATTCAACCAAATTAAAATAATTCATTTTTCTTATTTATATAATACAAAAAAAAATATCAGAAATTTTCATTTGCAATTCAAATATATACAAATTACTTACGGAAAGTCAGATTTCGCTACCATTTTGAAGTTTTAGGAATGAATCAGAAGTATGAAAAATATAAAGATTGTCTTGTTTACACAGTATAAGGTGGCTTTCTCAGATTATCACAGACTCGAGTGAAACCACGAGGCTAGTAAATAAACTTTTTGACAGCGATGTGAAAACCGAGGCAGCAGAACTGCGGAACGGAAAACAGCCGCTAGCAGCCGTAACAGAAATTAGAAACGAAATGAACGACTGTTGGGTAAAACTAAAGCTAAATACCAGAAGTGATTAATTGTTAAGCAGACAATATTTTTTGACAGTTCAGTTCAGTTCACTTTTCTTCAGTAATCTATCAAATGCTATAGAAATTAATTGATCAGCAATATCAAACAACCCGATTTCATAGAAACAAAAATGCCTGCAACTTTATCATAAATGATGCTCAGATTCAGACCATTAATCGCCGCATATAGATTCACTATGTGAAAAGGGCGACCAACAGTTCTTATATCTTCCTTTGAGATCTACTCTTTAGCTCTAGTATGACATAACACCAATCTAACAAACCAGAGCTTTTTATTACACATAAGAAATCGATATTGAGAAGCTTTGTGCTTTGTTTAATAATATTAAAATCATTGACTTTATTTATCTGCTGGAATGTTGGACTTCCTATCTGAAGGTTCAATTGGCTTAGCATTATACCGGAATTACGTAGTCCCAGCACTTAAATGTAAACAAACAAAGCAGAAACTCGTCAATAGTTTACCCAATAATAGGCCATATTAACCTCAAAAACTGTTTTTATAAAATCTAGAATTCATAATTTTAACTTCCAAAGGACACTCACACTTCTGAAATTCAATCAGATTTCGAATATTTGTTCTGACGACGCTGGCCTATCCTGTGCAGAAATAGATTGGTTTAGTCGGCAAAATGTCATAGTGGTTAAGTATACCAATAGTTTTTAGCATTCAGGAGTTTTGTTTGGAATTTATGTTAGAACAGTTAAATAAGATAATTTTTGATGAAATGGATAAATCTTTCTCTATATAGATGTTTTCTGTTTTGTTTATTTGGGGCATTGTAGAACTTCCACTACACCGAATGTCTTCCGGCTTCGTCAATAGGAATCTTCAAAATTTTAAGACTCAGTTTGAAGATGCTAGTTAGTGTTTAAAGTAAAGTTTTTTAATGCTATAGCTTCAGGATATTTTGAAAATATGAATTTGATGTGCCTATGGACGAGTTTTCTGATTTGCTTATTTTGGTTTCACAGAACTTGCGTGGTGAGGGTTCACTTCCGTTTTCCAGTAACCCTATAATTTAAGCGATCGCCAAATCCATTTGGATTCCATGTCAAGCGCCAAATTCGAATCAGTTCTTTCTTGTACACAAAGCGCCAAAAGGAGCGAAAAAGAGTAATTATGGTAACCTTTCCAAAAAATTATGCTCTTATTTTAAGTAAACATTGAGAGCTACAGCAATAGAAACACGAAATTTAATATTTTCAAAATTCCACTTTAAACATTAATTAATATCTTCAAACAGAGTGGTAAAATTTTGAAGATTCCCATTGACTTAGCATTATCAACGGAAGTTGATGGGTAAGGCGAAGTCCTAATTTACCGCAAATAAAAAAACAGAAAATTCTGCCATTGCTGTAGCTCTCAATGTTTACTTAAAATAAGAATCTAATTTTGTGGAGAGGCTGCCATAATTGTTCGTTATCGCTCTTTTTGGTGACTTCTAAGGCTTGTTTGGCGGTTAAACTTTTAACCAAACGATTTAGATAATCACTGGCGATTAAATTTTGATACAGTATCTAAATGGATTTGGCGGTTAATCAAATCGGCGGGTTACTGGAAAACGAAAGTGGATCTTGGGTACATAAGTTCTGTGAACACAAAATGAACAAATCAGAAAACTAGTCCATAGTACAGTTTTCAATTTAGATGTATCAAATTTAATATGCTTGCTCATTGTGCTCTTTGATAATGAAAAAAACAATAGAATGAATAGAAGAAAATAGATGATATTTTGCTTTAAAATATTGTATGCACATTCTGTATATAAAAATAAGCTGATTCTAAATCTGAAAAAAATTAACTAGAGCGCACGTTTCTTTGAATGGCATAATTAATATCCTAAATTACTGAGTTTAAAACTAGATCCGACGTTTTCCAAAAGGGTCCTCTGCATTTGCCTGAGCTAACAGTCTGGTGAGGGTTCTCGCAAACATTTATTCAAGGGCCTTATTTAGAATTATTATTATTTTGATGATTTTACTAGAAATAATCCTTAGAGACATTCCGTGACTGTGGTTAGGTATCATGATATGCTCCAAAACTTTGTGATACATTAGCTGCAACAAAGACAGTGTCTTGATTCAGCCAGTTGCATACAAGATGGCGCATTTCCATATCCCTTTATGTCACGGTGTTGCATATCTGCAACAAACCCAAAAGGCGCTGTATTTTCCAGAGGAAGCTCTTCAAGTCGATTTCAATGGTTGTTGCATTATTACCACATTATAATTAACACATATATTCCCCAACAGATGGTGATACTGAGGTGCTTTTTAAAAACAAGTAATATAAAAAAAAATTTTAAAGTCAATTCCTACTTAGGTCAGCGAGCTACACGCTTCGTCACTGACGGTATTTATTCCTAAATTTATATCCTGCTAAATATCTTATATATATAGGGAGAGTGTGAACTAATAGTAGGAATTGAAAAACTCCATAAAGTCTTTTTAACATCCAATAGAGAGAATAAAGAAAGTAATCAACATTACCCTCCGACAAAAAATATATAAAAAAATGACGTCTTCGTGAACTTACCAGAAAACAAAGAATATTTGGTCTAGAAGCTGGCAAACCTAGCTCCATCTATTGAGAAAAATTCGAACCAAACGACTCAAGGCGACATATGCTTTCTCCCATATAAAACTAAAATTAATTAATTAAATTTAATTAATGAATTAATATTTCAAAAAACTGTATTAACATCAAGTATCATCCACTACAAGTTTTAAAAAATGTATTTGAACTTGAGTGGATGAATAAAAAGTATTTTATTAACGATTGAAAATTTGAACAAGATATATAAATATATATAGTGAGAGTGTGAACTAATAGTAGGAATTGAACAAAGTTTCATTTGACACTTAAACATTTTCACGAGGTTGCTCCTGAAACTTCTGGAGAATTCAGTGAAGTTAAAAAGAGTGGGCACCTCCATTTATGAGAAATGTGGTGGAGGTCTTTGTTAAAACAAAACTATCAACTGTTAAATACTGAAATTTTGAATTTTTGATGCCATTTTGCGTTATGTTACAAAAATGACAAAAAACATTCCTTTTTTGGTCAATAAATTTTTATTTTAACGTGAGAAATTTTTTAAATTATTTTTTCCATACTTACAATGATGTATCCTAACGTCTGAGTCATTTTTTTAAAAAAAGAAAACCGGAGTTTTTGAGATATAAAGGGATATAATGGAAAGGACGTGCCAAATTTATTGAGTCAACTCTTTACCAATGATCAAGTAATTACTCGCATGTTCCACACTGCTTGGCTACCACTCTGACCTTACCTAATTCCATGCGATTTCTGATTGTCGGATGCCTAAAAGTTATGATGTATCGTATAACAGTTGCAATATTAATAAAAAATAAAGGGAAGTATGCAACACAAGACTACAACTGTGAAATATCACGAATCATCGCTTACGATCAGTGGTTTATCACAGTCCATGACAAATATTTGTACAATGAGCACTATAACATGATTCTTTCACACATCTGATGCTGCTTTTGTGAAATATTTTGATTTAATTTTCTATTCATGAAGCTGCAAAAGCACCCTCTATAGGAAAATTTTGTAACTAATTTTTTTTTTTAAATTTCAGAACCGTTGAGAGCATACTTTCAAAAAATGCTCTCAGCAAGCAAACTTATTTTATGATGCCCTGAATGACGAAGGTTTCTTAAAATTTTTGCAAAATTAATGAAAAATATTTTTTCAAAATGGATTTCAAATTGAATTTAAGTTAGGTGATAGATTTATTTTAACGCCGCGCGCGTCATAGATACAGACAAAAATTTGTCAAATACTATAATAAATCTGCCTTTACATATATTATCTCTTTTAGCTTTAATGTTATTTACTGCTTATAAATAGTTAGGAAGCAGGACATTCAATTTTTTTTCCTATTCATAACCCTACTTACATCCGAAGAATTTTGTCACAACCCTATAATTTAAAAAAAGATAAAAGAAAATGAAGCATTAAATGATGAAACATGAAAACAAATTTAATTAAAAATTGCCATTTAACGCATTTTAAACGAGATTTTTTTCTCTACCCATTTCTTCGTGCAAAAATTTTAATTTAAAAGAAAGCATCGGGGATGACCCACAGTTTAAGAAATCTTGGTGCATTGGAAAAAAAATACTTTCCCTACTTGGTCGCATCTGTCGCTATAATTAATGAATGAATCAAGATCAAATTTAGTTTTAAAACTTTTAAAGTTTGGACAGATGAATTCGGGAAAAATATGGAACTTGGATTCTGTCGGAGTCGAAAAATGTCAAATATTTGCATTCAACCCGGATAGCATGTACACTTGCAGCAAGTTCGATTTTTCTTGATATTAGCTTGTCATGACAATCCTGCAAAGAAACAAAGCATAATCGACCAAACCACTTGCAAAACAAGTTTGGTGTGAAGTTATTATGACAAACTTCACACCACGATTGCAAAACAAGTTTGCTGCAAAGATGATACAGCACACTTACAGTTAACCTTTGTCTCTGTTTTAAAAAACATCCAATTTTTAATAGCATCTCCTAGACCGTCCTTCTTTTTATTAATTCAATAAATCAATGATAATTTGTGAAAAAAACTAACTTTTTTTATTAAAAAAATTTTAAAAATTCTCTATCTTTTTACTAAATATAGAACTCGCACTTTAAAGAAAACTACATATCGCCTTTTTCTTAATGTTGAAATTTTAACGTTCATAAACAAACTTAAACCTAAAAAAGAATCAATGTTTGTTGAAAAATAATAACTTACATTTTGTCCCATTTTAAAAGTAATTACTTTTGAACCCTAATTTATTCTACTAGCAAGACGTAGTTATTAGCGAAAATCGTTCTCTCTTTGACTTCAAATCATATTCTCAACTCAAAATTTAAAATAATTAATGAAATCAAGAAAACAGTTTAAAATAAATCGTATAGATGCACGATCTATTAGTGCAATTTGTCTCCTCCTCTCAGAGTCTATCTGGCTGAGGGGTCGACAGGTTTAGGAAGCGGGATGTCGGGGGTTCGAATCCGAGGTTGTCTTCGTACTCTGTTTTTGCTATAGTTTGCAATGAGTTTGACGCTGCAAGCTTGTAACAAGTTTGACGCGTGGTGACCAACTCGTTTGCGTTAATTTGTTTCAAACTTGCACTCTTGCCGAGTAAATCTTGTTGCAAGCTTGCAGATTTGCAAAGCAAGATTGCTGCAACTTTGCTGCAAGCTAAAATTGCTATCTGGGAACTCTAGCAAAGCCAAATATGTAAGTTTTTAAAATTGTTTTACTTATTTATCTTGTGCATGTGTGGCAGCATCGTCATTTATTTGCTTAGCAAAAATTTTCGGGACGTTCAGGCAAATAATACAGTCGACTAATCACTAATCGTGATAATTTTGAGTCTAACTCCTTAGCGCGCTTTACGCGCAAAATGCTTTAACACGTTTTTATTTAATTCACTTATTTGATGTTTGTGACGATGAAATTCGATAATTCATTTCCCATAGACTTCCTGATGTACTAGAGTTCTGAAATTTTGTACAGTTGTGTGTTCCTGGTGACAATGCAGTATTTTAAGATTTTTAGAACTTAGTTGTCAGTTAATCGAATAATTATATTTAGCTTTGATTCAGCACGAAAGGCGCCCTCTGGTAAGAAATTTGAGAAAAATGTAGAGGATGCGGTGACATAGTGGTGAGGTGGTCAGGTTCGAAACCTGATTCAACTGAAGATGCGTCGTGTATTGGGCCTGTTGCACGGAAATGATACGAAGGGGATCAAACACCCTCCCACAGGTGTGGTGCTGAAGTGTGAAGACGGGGAGTGCCAGCACAGGTGTCGTCCTCGTCATCTGACTGATGCTTCAAAATGACGAGGTCTGTCCCAAAATAGCCCTCGTGTTGCTTCAAAACGGGACTTTAATATAACTAAACTAAAAGAAACTTGAGAAAAATGTATTACAAGATTCCAAAATAATTACAGTTATGAAAAATAATCAAAATAATAAAGCAGACGTTAAAAGTAGGTATTAAAATGTAAATGTAGGAAACAACTTTTTAATAAAAAATCTGGAGGTCAAAACAATAAAAATAAAAAGTTTTTAAAACGCACTTTTATTAGAGTACTAAAAAGTTGTGTTTTTTTTATTTTACCTAAAATCTACTTTTAATCTTTAATTTATAATGCTTTATCGCTATATATAAAACTCAAGTTATATATATGTTTGTTCCAGCATCACTTCCGAATGGCTACTCCAATTTTGATGAAACTTGGTACACAGGTTCCTCATTAGCCGACTTGAAGTACTGCAGGGGTAAATAAGTCCTATCCCAGTCCCTCGGGGGAGGGTGGGACAAAGTCCCCGAAATACAAGTAATAAATAAGCCGACTGTCAAGCTTGGCGATTTCGATGAAACTTGGTACACATGTTCCTCACTATATGACTTGAAGTACTGAAGGGGTAAATAAGCCCTATGCCAGTCCTTCGGGATAGGGTGGGGCAAAGTCTCCGAAATACGTGTTCCTAATAGGCCGATTGACATGCTTGGCGATTTCGGCGGCTTGGACTATTTTGATTAAATTGGTACTCACACTTTCAATTAGACAATTAAAGATACTACCGGTATAAATAAACGCTAATCCAATCCGTCGGGGTGGGGCAAAATCTTTAAATACATTTAATAAATGCGCAGATTGGTATGAATTTGATATAGTTGGCATAATTTTGATGTTACTGGGGGCACATGTATTCCTCATATTCTGAGTAAAAGTATTGTGTGGGTAAATAAACGCTAGTCCAATTCCTCAGAGAAGAGTGGGGAAATATCTTCAAAATACAGTCGGACCTCTATTTAACGAACCTCTATTTTGCTAACTTTTTCTTGGAACCAAGAACATTTTGCGAATTTGTTCGTAAAATAACCTCCAAATAGCGAAGTGCATTCTCTATTTAACGAACTTTTTCTTGTGATCCAATATTTTTTTCCTCCCTATTTCTCAAAATATTTCTAAACATTTCAAACTTATTCTTTCTTTTAACACATTTTATGGTGATCAATGAACTTGAAGCTGGAAAATGTCACAGCGAAAGTGCTTGAGCATCAAAGAAAAAAATGTAATTCTTCATGAAGTGGATAAAGGCGTGAAAAAAAAGGATATTGCTTTAAAATTTGGTATTCCGCCAAACAGAGCTTATCAACCATAATAAAAAAAATCGTGATAAGATACAAAATTATGATTCATCGAATTCTTGTTCAAAACGTTTAAAAGCATGTGTCTATCAAGATGTGGGATGAGGCAGTTTTGAAGTGGATAGTGTGAAAAATAAAAACAATACAGCAATGAATTGCGATGAAGACGAAGATGATGAAGATGGAAATGATCATGATGCAGAAATCAACAGACCTTCGTATGATGAAATGCTAAAATTCATTAATTTTAATATAAAATTATTTTTTAATTGAAAATACAGTGCATTCCCGGACAATGTTTTGTTTTATTCTTGTTTTCCTTGCAGATTTCTTTTTGATGGGTAAAATATATAAAACAAATATATTAATTTACAAAATAAAGGTGTGATTAATTACTTTTTTTAATAATATTTAGTGTTTATGAATTTAAAATCTGTTTTGTGTAGTTTAAAGTATTTTACAAGGTGAATCTCTATTTAACTAATTTTCCATATAACGAACTTTTTTTCGGGATTTAGCGACTTCGTTAAATAGAGGTCCGACTGTACATGTATACTTTTGGGACGATTGACATGTTCTTGGATATGGCTAGACATAGATGAAATTCGATGCATATGTTTCTCAGTGGCTGATTCAAAATACTATAAGGGTAAATGAACGTTAACCGAATCCATGAGGGTAGGATGGGGTTAAGGCTTTTAATACATATAACAAATGTGCCGCTTGACATAAAAATTTATACGGCTTGGGCAATTTTGATGACACCTGGTATATATGTTCCTCACAAGCTGGCTAAAAGTGGATAAAAAGACGCCAATCTCATCCCCCAGTTTAGGGTGGGTGAATAATCCTCAAAATACATCTAACCCCTTAAGTCGATTGACATGTTCTTGAACATGGCGATTTTGATGAAATTCTGTACATATGTTTCTCAGTGGCTGATTAAAAATACTATAAGGCTAAATAAACGTTAACCGAATCCATCAGGGTAGGATGGGGTTAAGTATTTTAATACATATAACAAATGTTCCTATTGACATAAAAAATTATACGGCTTGGGCAATTTTGATGACACAGGGTATATATGTTGCTCACAAGCTGAATAAAAGTAGTGTATGGATAATAAACGCTAATCCAAATTCTCAGAGTAGGAGGGAAATCCTGAAAATACATATAAACCCTTGAGCCGATTGGCATGCTGCTGAATATGGTTGCGGAGGTTTTGATTAATTTTGGCACATATACTTCTAATTCGCCAACTAAGAATATTGTAGGGGTAGATAAACGCCAACCTAATCCCTGAGGTTAGGGTGGGACAAAGCCGTTTAAATGCATTCAGCAAATGGACGATTGACATGAAATTTGACACGTCTGGAGCAATTTATGAAATTTGATACACATGTTCCTCATAGGCAAAATAAAAGTACTTTAGTGGTAAATAAATACTCATCCAAAACCTCAGGTAGGGTGGAGGAAACATGTAGGCCGATTAACACGAAACTCGATACTGCTGGATCGATTTTGATGAAACTTGGTAAGCATGTTCCAGATAATCCCTAATAACCCAGTCCTTCAGTGTAGTTAGGGGCAATGTCTCCGAAATACACGTACAGAAATGGACTGATCGAAATGGAACTTAATTTGAAGGTTTCAATAATGTCGAACTAAAAATATGGAGGGATTAAATAGTTTACAGGCAGGTAGGACAGGTTACAGACTGGTAGAAATGCTTATTTAGGAGGACAATTACAGGAGCAATTATGTCGAAGCATGTTTCATATTTGATTTAGACTCTTTAATTGTTGAAATTTTAGTTGAAAAGTGACTCCTAGGTTGTTCAACAACGACAGAAAAATACTGTATTGAGAAATGAACCATATCTCGCACTCTTCTGTGCTGAGTGAAGGTGAGTCATAGGAAAAATTAGATAAACTAAACAAAAATTAAAATGAAACAAAAAGAAAGAAAAACGTAAAGACAAAAAAACAGCAAATTTAGACAAGAACAATGACAATACATCTTTAATCGTAAGAAAGCAACAGCCTCAAATTGTTGCATCAACAGAAGGTTGAAACGATAATATTTAAAACACATAAAAATATATAAAAATGAATTTCGAAAGTAAAAATTGTTCAAAAAGGAAGAAATGAAAAAGGAATCGAATGGTGAACTTTATCGAAGACCACTCACCATAAAGATTCCAAAATTAGACAAGATTTTCTGTCAAGGGTAAGATTATAAATCATCATAGGAAGACATTTATCAAATGGAACAATTAGCCTGAAAGTTTTATGTCCCGGGTTACTGAAAAAAAAAAATTGCCCCCCCCCCAATTGTCTAACAATGCAAAAAATAAATGTAATACTCTATATTATGATTTATGATAAATGAAAGAAACTTTTTGTACCAATAATTTATGAATTTCATAAAAAATTGAGAAATGTTTCCGCAAAAAAGTAATATTAATAATTATTATGGTGTTTATAAAATATTGTTAGGATTCTTTTATTCCAAAATATTTTGTCCTCAATAAGACCGGGCAACGCCGGGTACTCTGCTAGTTATAAATATTAAGGAATCTAAAAATCAAATTTTTCTGAAATTTTATACCAGGTGGTACCACTCTATGGAAGAATCGAAACTTAGTTAAGTTAATCGATTAGCTGTTAATTAAGTTCTGAAAAAATTTAAATAGTTCATTGTCATAGGGAACACACAACTGAACAAAATTTCAGAACTCTTGTGCTATAATAAGTGAGCAAAAGGTTGATTAGTAATTTCCATCTTTACGAACAAGAAACAAGTCAGATCAAATAAAAGCTCGTAAAGATCGTAAAACCGTGAGGTGCTAAAAAATTACAATGATGAAATGAAGTCATAATGAATATCAAAATTCTCAAACATTCATTGAAAATTGAAGTATATTGTGAATGTGCTTAAAAGTCCAATTTACTTAAAATATTTATAACAGAGGCTCGCGCTTTTAAGATTTTTGCTTTGATATTCAGATTTTCAATAAATTTCCCCGGCATCTGACTGCTGTTGTTCAAAATTACGACATCCATCCTAAAACCACCTTGGTGTTGCTTCAAACCGGGGCGAAATGTAGCTACTGTCCTACCGCCAGGCAAAAAACCCTGATCAGGGTTGCCTCACGTATACGAGTCGAAGAAAGGAGGGATACGGATATAAAATCAACCGCAACATTTGGCAAACTAAGCGCACTTCCGTTAGGTGAGAAATTCGTTTTCGAACGAAGTACACAGAGAAATGAGACTGCCGCCGATTCTATCTACGCCAAATGAAATAAAGTCCTTTCCTTCACCCCCAAAATGCAGTGGAATATCCCGTTTCTATAACGACTGCCACCGGCATGTCTGGTGTCTAGGGTTTTTCTCGTGGCGGTAGGACAATAAGCTAAATTGACGGTTGCATCAAAGGAATTGGAGGCAGTGGATCATGAATTTTTCTATGATGACTGAGACTAAAAACATATTTAATGAGAATTGTGCTTTAATAAATCCATACTTCACTATTTATACATTTTGGGGATAAGGGTTTTCAGGCAGAAGGCGCCTCCCTTGGATTAAATTAAGAGAAGCTCCTCGAGAAATTCAAGTGTTACTTTAAATTGCTACGATTTTTTTTTACTTTCTTGTTTATACGAAGTGTACAAAGAAAAAGTATTGTCATCATCGAAAAAATTTGACCTCAAGATTTTGATGAATATAAACATTTTAGACCGTAAGCCGAAAAATACATTTTCGGGATTACGTTCGTCTTTCTGTCTGTGAACACAATAATTCAAAAACGCATGGAGCTAGACGGACAAAATTAGGTATGTGATCTTTACATCAAATTTTTAGATTACCCCGAGAGAACGCTCGCCTCCTTAGCGAACGTTAAGACATGCGAAGGTCATAGAATGACCCCAAACTAAAATCGAATCCTTCGATGTTAAAAACATTATATTTTCAGTTGGAAAAATAAAGCTTTTGACTTTTAGACCTTAAGAATATAGTGCTTGACACAAATAAAATCTATTCCATTATTATCCACTAATAAAGCACTGATTTCTAGATGGTTCATTTTTCGCGTATCTTTTTCACGTGAAAAGTTTGGTGCGCATTTTTCGATAAATATATTTGTGCTCTCTACCATTAACGTATCATGTTATCGTCGATGAATAACTCCCAACTCTTCACAGGGCTTGTCGCTGTCGCTGGTTCTTTTGTTCCAAGTAAGCGCGACACAATATTATGACAAGTACGAATATTCTCCCTAAATTTTGTTTTCCTCCACTGTACGCCATCTTTTGATGAAAACCATTCCGAGCTATTCACTCCTTCACTTCCAGAATCTCTGTCCTCTTCCGATTCCGTATCATGTTCGCTGAAACTTTCATGATTTGAAAAAATCTCCTCTAAAACATTCTCAGGTCCATTGTCATCATTGTCAAAGCCTGAATCTTCATCAGTTTCAACTTCAGCAAGAAGTTTACGTAAACGCTCCATTTCTCTATCGTATGGAGTCGGCATTGTGAGCAACAGGTAAATACTTCAATTCGGAAAGAAAAGCAACGAACTGATCGTATCTGTGGAACAAACGGAGAGACGCGCGGGGTCATTCCATAACCCAGTAACTAACCAAATGTGTATTAGGGGACGAACAATTCCGGAAATACTTTCTAAATACTCAGAAAAGGCAGAGTTTTTTCTGACAGAGGCTAGTTTTCTAGAAATAGGAGTTTTCCGAGGACTTGGGGTCATAAAATGCCCCCCCCCCCGCGCGTTCTCTCGTGTTAACCAGATTTGTCCATGTACAGGGCTGGACAAAGTTTGGACGATATTCATCTGCGGGAAGTCTGTCTGTCTGTCCGTATGCATTTGAACACTATAACTCAAAAGCGAAAAGAGATAGATGGATAAAATATGGTACACAGTTTTATTGCTTTAATTGTAGATATGCATCGAAGTTTGGACCAAACCCGTCGGAAAGAAGACGTCCGAAATACATGCTCGGTTTTTATGATCATACTGGCTGTTACCCGCGACTTCGTGCGCGAAGAATTTGAATTATTAAATTTTTTAAATTCACGAATGTAAATGTTTCGTTACATGTTGAAAGGGGAAATTAAAAGTTTTGACGATTGATAATACATAATTTGACGACTAACAGGAGTGTATGCTTTTATAGTTAGGTAATTTGTTTATCAATGCTAACACACTTTTGCATACGACTCTTTTTGTTTTACGTTTTTCGCACGGATATAGAGGTTTTATGGTCTGGACACACGTGAACACGCCACATATAGTTGCCCATGGGGAAAATATGGTTTTTCCAAATGTACGCCTGCACCTTTGAGTGTCCGCCCCTGAGCCTGCCAAATGCTAATTTTAAAGAGAGTTTTTACCTTTTGAACTTGGATGGTAAATCCTTCGGTATTATCGGAATGCGTGAAATTAAAACACTCTCACGACGTTTGGACCTAGGTGTGAAATTTGTAACCGTGCGCAGTCTCGGTACATCGAGGTTACGTATCAATAGTACTGGCACACCGACTTTTAATCTCAGCTTGTCGGAAGGTGCCCCTGACAATTCTAAGAAGTTGAAGAACTTGTTATCTGTTATATGAAGAAGTTGATGTTATTTGTTATTGGCCATTAGCGCATCTACAGGTAGATATTCTGTAATACCTCCCTTCATTTGTGACATATTTTTATTTTATTTATCTGACCTAAACTTTCATTAATGAGTGCCGAAATTACCAATTCAAAAACCATTCTCTATTCCTCATATATTCTCCGTTACTGTAAATTACATCATTGTACTCAATGGTATCATCAGGCCCTTATAATCTGTGGAATATACCATCCATCATGCTATATGTCATCCACTTCTACCATTCAAAAGAATGCATAAAACAAAATACTACATCTTCGCATATTTTCCTTTAGTTATAATTAACGTTAGTTTCTAAATATTAATCCAAAAACTCTTGCAGCTACATCATATCTATCAATAGATTTCTGTTCCGGCGTCAATTTATCGACAGCTTCTTGAATAAAACCTGATATGGAAAAGATACAAATATAAATAACTAAAATTAAATAGACTGTAAACTCGAAAAATGGAAATCAAGCGTCCAGTTGAGTAATTTCAGTTATTATTCCAAAAATAAATTATTTGTTTATTTTCTCAGAAAGATAACATAATCGCGGCTTTCTTTACGATCACGTGATGTTTGACTTTAAAAATAAGTTATTCCACGTGTAGTTTGGCCGTGAAAGCGTAACAAACAGACAGACACACTTTCTCATTTAATATATTATTAAGGATTTATTATTTGTTAGGAAACGCAGGTAAAAATGAAGGTGATATGAACTGCGGTGATTTTTTAATCTAATTAAATAAGCTTTAGAATTCTTTAAGAACCGATGAAAACATTACCAAACGATATTTGAAAAGAAATAAACAGAGAAAATAATGGCAATGTAATTACACCGTTGCCTAGCAACTCATCAGTATCAACTCTAGTATCATTAAATTTGATTTATTTTAAAATCGTCTGCGTGTCAACTTTTTATTAAATTTTGAAAAATTAATGAAAATTGAAGGAAAAATGTCACAGATATAAAATTGATATCATTAAAAAAGGTAAAATTTTGAACTTTATGATGGTATAAAAATAATTTTCGGGGAATAATTTGCTCCTAACTTACAGCGGAAAAACGGTTTCGATTATTTTTTAATTAACTGACTGTTTAATTAACTTTTGCGCTTTAAAAAGTTGACAGTAATCTTCCCCTTGTCTTATTTAATAAGTGTACAAAGTTTGGTTAAAGTGAGTGCAGTGGTTTAGGAGGGGATGTGGAACATAGGTACATACAAACA